>NC_061157.1:1973011-2113011 GCF_022113875.1 Hydra vulgaris | reverse complement strand
AAAAAAATTTAATGTTTTTTATTTATGTATATATATATATATACATATATATATATATATATATATATATATATATATATATATATATATATATATATATATAGAGTTAGTGGTAAACTGCGTGAATCTTAACCACAAGCTGAGACGTAATATTCAGCTATAGCTATATATATATATATATATATATATATATATATATATATATATATATATATATATATATATATATATATATATATATATATATATATTATATATATATACCTATACTATCACTTAGAGGGAAAGATTTTACAAAAAAATGAATACTTAAGGGGACATTAGCATCAACAGGGAAATTTGTACCCGTTAAATTTTTGTACCCATAAGCGTTGTTTTTTTATAATAAAAAAATGTTCCTAAAAACAACTTTTATAGAGCGAAAAGTATATACATCTACTATCAAATAAACTGACTCACAATAGAGTGCTGTCACATTGACTGAGAGTTTGGGTTGGGTCAGCATCAAGGTCAGGCTTAGGGTTACGGCAAGGTTAATTATTACTGTAATTAATCATTTTTCTAAATAGATAAAAAAAAATTAAAAAAAATAAATACAATATATAATAAATAAATAAAAATAACAAAAATAAATATAAAAAATATATTTTTATAATAAAATAATAAATTTAAATATGTATAAATAAAAATAGAAATGAAACAAAAATTTTAAAAACTATATAAATAGTAGAAATATGTCCCTGTAAATACACTAAGTGTGTGTGTGTGTGTGTGTGTGTATATATATATATATTATTATTTCTAAAACTTCTCAGCACAAAATGTTAAAATACTTTTAAAAATAAGACAACTTTTTTAATTTTGTTTAAAAATATTCTATTAATCAAGACATGTGTTGGCTATATATAGTCATCACCAGCTAAAATATATTTGTTAAAAACAGTATAAAATATAGTACATAATTGTATAAATAAACATAATAAAAGTCATAAAATTGTTAACAAACTTTCTCTATATACAAATGATTCAAAATCTACAGGAAGGTGATCTTTAGATGAAAAAAAGTTAGACACTTTTTCGAATTGAATACTTTTAAAAGTGTCCAACTATTTTTCATCTAAATATCACCTTCTTGTAGATTTTAAAACATTTGTCATTTACAAATTTATTTGTGCAGGATGTAAATCTTGTTATATTGACTAAACTTTTCACCACTTAAAAACACAAATGATTGAACACTACAGAAGGGATAGAAAGTCTCTTATTTGTAAGCATTTTCACTCATAAGAAAAATGGTTTAAAAATTATAATGATGAATGCTTTTTGATTTTTGATTGTGCCAATAACAAAATTAAATTAAAAGTAAAAGAAAGTATTCATATTGGATGGGAAAAACCCGATATGAATTAGCAAGTAAATCATGTTAAAATGACTCTTACAATTTAATTTAATTTACTGGTTTCTTTTGTTATATTTGACATTTGTTAAAACAATTTTCGATAATTCGTTTGTATATAGAGAAAATTTGTTAACAGTTTTATGGCTTTTATTATGTTTATTTTTTACAATTATGTACTATATTTTATATTGTTTTTAATAAATATATTTTAACTGATGATGACTATATAATCTATAGTTGAAAAAAGTCTTGATTAATAAAATGTTTTTAAAAATAATTAAAAAAGTTTTATTTTTGTAAAAAAAAAAAAAAAAAAAAATATATATATATATATATATATATATATATATATATATATATATATATATATATATAAAATGTGCTAGTGTATTCTAATAAATTAGTAAAAATACTTACCTAAAATTTTTCAACAAGTTGTTTCACCATTAGTAGGTTCATCAGAGAGGTTCTGATGAATCTACTAATGGTGAAACAACTTGCTGAAGTTTTTTTTTTTAACATGTTTGTTTCCAACAAGGCTGCAAGCAACCACTATTAGAGTTATTGGAAGAGAAAAGATGAAGATTGTAGAAAAAGATAATGATTGATAGATGACTTGAAATATTGCATATTATATGAATCAGGAAAGCAAGATAAAGGAAGGGAATTCCAAAGAAATGATGTTCGAGGAAAAAAACTAGAGAAATAAGAGTTTTTGGAGCACTTAGGAACAGTCACAGAAAAAGGATGAGATTTAATTGAATCACGAGTAACATGAGAATGAATTTTAGTAGATGGCACAAGAGAAGCTAGCTATTTAGAGCATGCGTCCCATTATAGTATTTGTAGAAAAAAGAAAGAGAAGCAACATTACAACAAGCTTTGACGTTAGGACAAAACCTTTTTACAATAATTTCTAGCAGTAATAAACAGACATCTGTTACCTGAAAAATTGTTTTGCTGATAGATATGGAAGTAACAGTTTCGATTGGAAATTGCAGCAGCACAATGTGAGGAAAACCATGGAGAAGAGTGAGGCTTGACCTGGATACATCGAGATAGAATAAAAGATTCTATGCCAGCCTGAATCCACGAAGTTATGTAAGAAGCACATTTGTCAGCATTTGCCTTCCATTTTCCAAAATAAAATAAATAGTTTATAATAAATAGTTCTATTTATATTAAAATAAATAGTATATATAAACACTTTATCTTCTTCTACTAAAGTTTCATATAAACTTATTTCTAAATAAAAAACAATTAATATGAAGCCATTACATAGATTTAAAACTTGAAATTTACATATTTGATGTTTTAAAATTTAAAAAGAAAATGAAGTAACTGAACAAGTATTGATATGAGTTATCAGAAACACAATATTTTATGCAATAACAATTTGAGATCTTCTAAAAAGATTTTTCATATTATCGATAAAGCTACACCTGCTATTTAAGGTATGTGTTGCATAGAAATAAAAATAATGTACAGTTATCAATTCACTTTTTATGATTTTTTGTATTTACCTGAAAAGAAGTCACGGTCACTAAAACACATTTTCATCTCAATATCGACACCAATCCATCACACTATTATACTTTGTAAGATAAATAAAGCGCGCTTATTTATATTATTTATATAGTATTATAATACTATTTTAATAAAAACCTATATGGTTTAGGAACGCAACTTCCAACGGGTATGGATATCTTGCAACACTTTAAATATTATCAATCAAATTTGTCGAATGGGATTAAAAAAAAGTTGGATATTCTATATTGTCCTCCAAAGTCAAACTTAAAGGTTGATAGGTGTCAACTAGTTGAATGTGAATATATCATGGCGAAAATAAAATATCCATGGATTAAAGCAGGGTTTCCAGTTATTAGCGACATAAATATTCAAAAAAGTTTAAAAAATCTTGAGCAAAAATTCTCTAATTTATTAAGAATGTCAAAAGAAACTCAAAACAAGATTAAAAACAACAATTAAAAATTAAATAGGATTTAAAAATTTTGTTAAACATATTTTGAATAGGAATTCCAGAACTAATAGATTTTATTCAAAGTGACAAACTATCATCCAATGAATCTAAAATCAAAGATTTTTTAATTCTTAGAAGATCAAGAAGGTCCATGATTATATCATTTGGGTCCTAATTAATGTATACAAAAACGTTTCAAATATTAAAAAAAAGTCTTTTTTTTTTAATATTTGACTTTTTGATGAAAATTTGTTCTTTGAAGACAGTTCCACCATTGTATAGTAAAACATTCAAAGTCAGACCTTTCCGTACACGTTGAATAGAGAGCTGAAATATTGTCTGTAAACTTAAAGGTTCTAGGTCAGTGAATTAGAAGGTTTTTGTTGTTAACAAAAAATACAAATTAAAACACGTTATTTTAAAATGTCAAATAAACCCAAATTGGGAATTTAGGGGCAAGGTATATAGTTGTAATAAGTTATTGACATGTTTCATAGGTTTCATACTTTCAGTACGAAATATAAGTATGTTGAAATCTTACCTTACTTTTTAGAAAGGTTAAAAATGAGACTATGCGGATAAGGAGTATCGTTAAAGAAGCTAGAGTGAAAGGTAAAGAGTACATTGACTACAAAGGAAGAACTGTACCTGCTACTACTGTTGGAACTGATTGCAGGTGAGATTTGTATTGCAATTTTGATACCCAATTGGCCCTTCAAAATTTTGTATAGGTCTATCATAGCATATCATCCAACATGTTTTCATAAAAGCATCTTAGACAAAACTAATCCAACACGTGCATATCGTTCCATTTAGGCTAGTGAATTGACCTTAAACAGTAGCCAAATGTTATAGCCGAATTACTCAAATATAATTTTTTAGCTTGGCTATGGCATATAGACCTACCTCGAACATTTATATCAGCATAATCTAATGAGATATTTTGCTTTTAGATGCTCGAAGAAATGTACGGAACGTCTAAAAAACCAGAGATCGTTACAGACAAAAAACAAGCAAGATGTGTTTCTACAAAAAAGGGAAAAAATTAGGAATGAATACAATCAGTGGCAATGTAAGACTTCTGATAAGAGAACATATCGAAAGTTATCCAGTGAAACAGAGCAAATATGCTGGTAAAACTATCAATTATCTAGATGCTAGACTAAATGTCAAAATTTTGAACTCAATGTTTAAAGAAAAACATCCTGAAGCAAAATGTAGCTACAAATTTTTTCTAGGCTACTTTAACGACAACTTTATGCTAAGATTTGGCCGTCCCCAGATAGACTCTTGTTGCATGATGAGCTTAATTTAAAATTACGAAGCCCTCATCAAACTCCAAAATGAAAGCAATGAATTGGAAACAAAACAAAATGAACTGCATGTCTTAGCAATGGCATTTGACTACATGCAGAATATCCCTTTACCAATGATACCAGTCTAGAAAACCTTTTACCTCAGACAGCTATCTGTTAACCTCTCCTCTATTCACGATGTGAAATGCAATGAAGGTCATGTTTACGTGTACCATGAAGGCACAGCCAGAAAAAGCCCTGATGAGGTGTGCTCTTTTGTGTACAATTACCTAATGTCTGCTCCTCCACAGTTTACTGAAGTCCATGTCAACTCAGATAACTGTGGAGGCCAAAATAAATACCATGCACTAAACAGAGTCTTTTTGGCTCTCACAGATACTGGCCGATTTGATTGAATCAAGCAGTACTACCGTAATAAAGAGAAAACTGAAAAGGTATAACAGGGTGTACACTGTTCACCAGATAACTGAACTTATCATCACTTCTAGTACTACTGGTAAATTTACTGTTGAAAAAGTCGCAACAGAAGATATTGTAAATTTTCAAAAGTGGTGGCCAACATTCTACAAAAAATCTTGTATTTTGGAAGAAACACAGGGAAAAAAAGTTCCTGCTAAGGATAGGATAAGTTTTGGAATAAGTTCTCTAATGCACTTCACTTACGGGACTTCTCCAGGTGTATATGTCTGTAGGCCTCTCATTGATGGGATTTGGACACATTTTGCAGAAACTCAACAATGCCTCGCATTGTTGAGTTTCTGCAAAATGTGTTACTGATTGGGTAATAATCCGATAAAAAAGTGAAACTACAGGATATTAGGAAGCAATTGCAATATGTTCTGGATGAGTTCAGTGGTTTTTATGATGAACTCATGAGCTGGCCAACAACTGACAAGGGGAATGACAGGGAGGAACACAATATCCAGTGAGGTGTCTGAAAAAGGCTTTGTGATCGGTCCTTTTATACATTGGGTGATTTAATATGTATAATAGTTTTTTGTACAAAAAATGAATAAATATATAAAAGACAAGCTTTTTGTTATTATCCTTAACACATGTAAACAAAAAGGTTCTAGGTCAGACAACTTTAACTATGTACAACACATATATGTATCACAAATTTTAATATATATTTAACAAATCTAATATGTAAAGATGTCAAATAACAGCCAGATTTTTTTTTTTTGAATTTATTAAAATAATAATTTTGGATTTAATACGTTTTTTCTTGTTTCCGAAAAAATAGTTTTTGTGACTTTTTTTGTATACATCAATTCAAGTATACTAAGAAAGTAATTTGATTATGTTTTGGTTGTGAGAATTTGGGTAGTATAAGTTTTATCTTTTTAAATGTTTTAAATGGCAGTGTTGCGTCAGATTTTAATTAAATGATGCTCTCAAGGTAGATGAACTATTGAGTTACTTAACTATATGGAGTGAAGCATTAGTATATAAAATATTGATTGTTGATTCTCATCCACACATTTAGTTTTTAAATAATATACTTTTTATAGTTTGATATATTTATTAAATATGCTCTAACTTTGTCACTTTAACAACTTGTAACTAATAAACTTATTTTTATATAAAATCATTAAATCTAAAGAAGTACAAAAATGCAGTATTAAAAAAGAGAAAAATGGATCCCCGAGTAAAATCTTACAAAAACTACAATAATGATGAACTAAGTTCAGATAACATTTCTGATTCTGACTTTGAGCTAAGCGAATGGATAAAAAGAAAAAAGAAACAAAGCAGTACAAAAATTCAGGCCAACATCCCTAAAGATATTTATTCCAGAAATGTTATTTTAATGGCAACTGTTAATAACATCTCTCCTATGGTTCTGCAGAGAATTACAACGACGGTTGTTCAAGCTGCAGGAGTAGACATGAACGCCATCAAATCAAGTCTCTCAACTGCAGCTAGAAGAATGAAATAATGTATAATTCATTTTGATAGAAAAACTATATTTGAGACAATTAAAGGAAAGAAACTAAAATGCAAGCAACTAGCTGTACTATTAAATAATAATGGCAAATCAAACTTGTTGGGTGTCCCTTTTTTACCATCCTCTTCAGGAGATGATCAATATAAAGAAATAATGCAGATGCTAGATGAATATGGTATTAAATCAAATGTTTTGCTTTGACACAACAGCAACAAATAATGGCATTAAGAATTACCTATGATTTATGTATATACATTTTCCAGCTTGCTTGCTGACACCATGCTACAGAGCTTAGAATAAGTCATTTTCCGAAACATGTTACTTATGAAGAAAAGGTAGGACCAGAAAATCTTTTTTTAAAAGATTAAGAAATAAGTTTGACAATCCAGAGTTTTATTACTTTTTTTCTGAAACATATTAAAGTTTGATTGGTCATTAAAGGCTGGTACTGTAGTCGAAAAAGCAGCAAGAGATGCACTCAAATAATGCAAAAAATACATTAAAAAAAAAAATATTGCTAGGGAAGACAGAAAAGAACTAGCAGAGCTTGTAATTATCGAAACTGTTCATTTCTCGAAATCAGGAATTGTGAAAAGAAAAAAACCAGGTGCAGTTCAACATGCAAGATATACAAGCTCTTTTTTATACAAAGTTTTATCTGCTATCTAAACAACTAGATTTTATAAAAGAGGAAGACGTAAATACTCAAGTAGAACAAATTGTGGAGTTTATTTGTTGTTTTTATGTTCCATGGTACTTGCAAAGCCACAATCCTATTAAAGACTCATACCTTGATATTATAGCTCTACATCAAATGTCTTTATATAAAGATGTTTGCCAAGTAAAAAAAGCTGTAAATAAAGTAATTGACTCAATATTAAAACATTCTAGGTACTTAGACTCAAGTTTGATACCTCTTTTGCTTCTATATTATAAAGTTCTTGATAAAGTTAAAACACTAATCGCCAAATCAATTTTATCTTACAAAATGCCATCTTTAAAGGCATCTGATTACAAAATTGAAAATAAGCCGAAAGTGAATATAGAGATAATCAACCTAGATAGCACAACAGCTAGTAATCCACCAAATTTGGCAATGTTATTTAACAAGTTTTCCTACTTTATTTTTGCAGTAAATGGGTTTACAGAAGAGAGAATAGGTGATTGGTTGTCACTTCCACCATCTTTCTGTCACACTCAATCATAATACAATTGATTTTATTTAGTTTTTAGCCTATGCAAAGATCATGCAGAAAGAAATGTAGGCATGATGCAGGAGTTTATCCATAGATACATTAGTGAAAAAGAAAAAAAATGAGACTGGTAACCATAGACGAAGTTTGTTATGCCATGAAAAAACCTGAAAAAAGCTCCAGCAAAATGACAAAAAGGAATACAGAAATAGGTTTAAATAACATTAATTTCAAGAAATTCAAAAGTGATTAGAAAACTTTTTTTTTTCTTTTGTAGGACTTTTTGTAAGGTAAATAGAAAACCTAGTTTTTATCATAATTGGCGCGAGTAACTTGAAAATTGGTTTTGGTATATGAACTTGAATCAATTTTTAATTAGTAAAAAAATGAAGAGGGACCCGGGGTTAGGTAAGGGTGAGGGGAGAGGTAAGGCAAATACATTACTAATTGAAGTAACAAGCAATTAACAATATTATCAACCAAAAAATATTTTTATTACACATGGCCATCGACACCGGGTAAGGAGGAGGAGGTGAGGAAGGGAGCATGCCCCCCCCCTTTTTTTTTTTCGAGGAGCTTTTTTTATATATATATAATTGAAAAATGCCCCTTCTTTCACTTTGAAGGCCGCTTCAATGGTCCTGTTTTATTAGAAAAAATGTATTTGTATACTCCAAATGCTTTCTTAGTATCACAACAAACTCATTTATGAATTTATGAAATTATGGATAATTTGAATAATAAATGCTCGGTAATAAAACCAAATTGAATTTTGAGTGGGTGTCCACTCAAAATTCAAAAAAAATTCCAGCACTTATTACTTTATTTAGATATGTTTTTCCAGGATTTTGGTCCTGAAACGTATTCCTTTTTCCAGCATCAGTATTAAAAAAGCAATTTCAACACTAATGATATTTGTGAAGTGATATAAAAATTGCCTTTAAGACAACCACTGTAATTATAAACATAAAAGTATGTAATTTAAAACTAAATACTAAAGATAATATAACAATAAAAATAAAATAAAACGGTAATTTGTTAATAAAAACTAACTTAACAATTTTTTTTTCTTAATTTCAAGTTATTCAATTTGTTTTTCTATAAACTCAACCTCTTGTTTAGTTTCAAAACTTTTTCTTTTTAATCCATTCCTTTTCTTAACCTAACTCAGGTCACTTTTTTTCTCTGTAAATTTCATACACTCTGTAATCTCGTTTTCCATTATTAAAATAACTTTTTTTGCAACCTTAACCTTTTGACTTAATTTTTCAATATCGACTGTGATATGCATTGGTTTTTGTTTTGCTCTGTTTTTTTTTTTCCCTTTTTTAGCATTGTCCAACTCAATCATATATTTTTGATGGGCTCATTGAAAAGGTTTGATTTGGACTGTATACAGTTTTAAATCATTTGCAATTAGATGGTCATTTACAATTCTCTGGGAAAAAATACTTGAAGGTGTCATGTTTGTTTTAACAGAAGAGTTGTTTATGCTAATACCATGCTCAGCAGCAGCCTGGCCATGACTAAGTGTTAAAATTAATTTAATGACAATTGACAAGTGTTAAAATTAACTTAATGACAAATGACTAATGTTAAATTTAATTTAATGACAATAGATAATTCAATCTAATTGCAGACACAAGCACGTTGAAAACAAAAATCATCAAATCGATCCTTTGGATGAGAAAACTTAAAAGATTTTTGCTTTATAGCTTTGACTTCATTATCCATAAAATCTTTTAACTGACATAACACTAAGTCATATTGCTGTGATGATAAAATCTTTAAACTCATGAAGTACCCAAGTAAAGTTTTCAAACGATCAATTAATTTGTTTTATCAACTCTATCAAGACATTAGGGTCAAAAATACTGGATGCTATTATCAATGAATATTTTAATGGAGATTTGTTACAAAAGCTTTTCACCATTGAAACAACAAATTTCTTAGCCACCTTAAAGAACTCTTTGCTTTGAGACAACGTTATCAAATCTTTTTCAGATAATATAGTTCTTCAGAAACAAAAAATCCTGCATTAGGCTTTTCATCATCTTTCTTCATCATCATCCTTCATTAGGCTTTTCATCATCTTTCTTCATCATCATCCTTCATTAGGCTTTTCATCATCTTTCTTCATCATCATCCTTCATTAGGCTTTTCATCAGGAAACAGATTATTAGTCAAAGAAAGATCCAGATCTTTCAATGTTTTCCAGCTTCTGCATTTTTCAAGGACATCTTGTTTTGCAATAACTTTAAGCAACTTTATGATTATTTCCTTTACATCAAATGATAAAAATGGCACAGTAACAGTCAGTAACAGTAACAGCCAGTAACAGAGTTATAGTCTTCTCTCCTTGCAGGACTATCATCTAAAATATAATAGGCAGCATTTAAAACTTTTTTCAGATTCTATTCTGTAACAGCCTCTCCAGTTTTTAAACTGCCATGAGCAATATGCAAACTGCAAGTTCTGATGTTAATAAGAAAATGTAGAATAGTTTCAATCAAACTTGTACTGAATTCATCTAAAAATTTAAAAACAAATTTAGATTTACATTGGGACCATCAATTGATATTTGGTATAGCTTTTTTATATCCAAACTTTTAACAATATTCTTAAAATGAGTTAATAAGTCTTGGAGAATTATATGACCTAAGAAACTTGATCCAAAATAACAGACATTTACATGATTTCTATTAACATCCCAGAATCTAATATAAACATCCATTTCAGAAGTTTGAGTGACCTCATTTAAACTCTCATCAAAAAAATAGACATAGATGTCTGACAGTTTTAAAAATTTAGCAAAACCGATTTAAAATAAATTGCTAAATCATGATTTAACTGGTAAGAAGTTTTGCTTCAACCAATCTGAAATTGTGAAGCTCTGGCACTTTCAGGAAACATAGCTGTGAAAACATGACTTACGTAATCATTTAAAGGTAGAGAAAAACTTCTATCCACATTTTTAATCTGCTAAATTATTTCAGCCTTAGCATCTATTTATTTGACATACAAGTTTGATGTTTTTTGTTTTTCTGTAATTGACTCTTAAAAGTTATCATCTTTAAATCACCTTTGATGCTTCACTTTTTAACTAATTCCATATTTATACAACTAAAATAATAATACTAATCTAAATTAAAAATGTAAAACTTTAAAATGAATAAATATTGTCAGTAAGATTTAAGAATACAAAAATCAATAACTAAACACAAATTAAACTACTAAGCAATTAAAAAAAAAAAATCCAGTTTTTCCAGCATCAATGTTCCTTAAAGCCTTAGTTTTCCAGTTTTCCAGTGCGTTTTTTTTAAAAACAGCCTTTTTTCCAGTTTTTCTGGTTTTTCCAGCAGAGTGGATACCCTGTATATATGTTATATTATTATATTTTTGATAATTTTGAACTAATTGGAAAAAAATTCAATTAGTTTAAAATTAAAAAACTCAATTCATCTAAAGCAATTCACAAATCTAGATGTAATTATTATAAGGAAAAACTTAACTTAGCACATGGAATCAAAAAGAAACACGGATTATTACCAAAGAAAAACTTTGTTCAAATAATCCTACAACTAATTACACAATACCAGAAGCAAAATGTAACAAAATAAGTTAATATTTTGCAAGCAAATTTATAAGTATTAAAAAATATTTACAATAAAGACTTGCTACAATCCCAAAATCAAATTTCATTACAGAACAATCCCCCCTTCCCTGTAGATATTTTTACAAAATTTGGTACAGTCACTTTGTTTCACCACTGATGTTTATGGTCATCCATAGAGTACATACGCTCATAGGGAGAGGGTGGTTTTCAAATAGCATACAAAAAGGGAAGGGGTGAGGCTTTAATTTAAAAACACATATTTCGTTTTTCTAATTTATTACAATTAACCAGCTAACCAACCAGAAAAATTTACATTTTATGGGTTTTAAAAGCATTTCTTAGATATTTAAACCAACATCTCAACTTTTTGCATATTTCTTGTTTATGTAAATGTCTTATATCTCATTTCTTATATTAAAAAAGAGTTTCATATTGAATATAAGTTAACTTTTTTCTTTTTTTCTCAACAATTTCTTATTTAGGCTCTTATTTGTCATAGTTATGGTTAAATAACTCTTAAGTTATTTGATTATTTTGTAATAAAATATAAATTGCAGATAGACAGGGTTAACCTTACCCTAACCCTGTATATATAAAAAAATTCTAAGATGTATTTATTAATGATGAAATATGCTAATTTATTACATTTTAGACTAGATAAATATATAATATATAAATAAGGTTTTAAATTACATTAGACAAAGGAAGGATTATTGAGATGTCATCCTTTGGTATGACTCATAAAGATATTGCAAGCAAGGTTGGATGCTGAAAAAGTACTTTTACTGACTTTCTTACGAAGTATAAGGAGACAGGAGAAACAGTCCGTCAATCTGTATCAGGAAGAAAGAGAAAAACTACTTAAAGAGAAGGTAGACGCATTGTCCAAGCTGCCCTTAAAAATCGCCGTATTTCTACAGATAGGATAAAAGCAGAAACTGGTATTACCAATATTTCTGGAAAAACCATAAAATGTTGTTTACATGAGTGTAAAAATTAAGATTTTCATTGGGCTATTAAAAAACCTTTTATCAAAGGTCAACATTGCACGTAGGCTTCAATGGAGTAGTGAGCATAAAGATTGGACTATTACCCAATGGAGACAAGTTGTTTGGTCAGATGAGTCTCTTTTTAGCTTTAGATGCAATCAAAGATTCCATGTTGGGAGGCGTAGTAATGAAAAGTATTACCATGAATGTATAAAAGCCACAGTTAAGCATCAAAAAAAGATTAATGCATGGGGATGCTTTGCCGCGCATGCTACAGGAAGGATTCACAAGAATTAAGGCAAAGCCAAGTTGCATTATTAACAAGGATACCATAGTATCCTTGTTAATAATGCAAAGCCAAGTTGCTTGGAATTATTTCCAGATGGTAACTATGGTAACTATCTTTTTCAACAAGATAATGATCCTAAGCACACTGCAAAATATAACAAAGCATATATTGAAAAAAATATGCTAACTCTGAAATGGTGACCTAACCAATCTCCCGAACTAAATCTAATTGAAAACCTATGGTCATTACTCAAAGATAAAATTAAAAGAAGAATAATAGAATACAATAATTCTGCCAACAATTATTTTGTACTATGTATATTTATTAATAATTTTGTATTTATGAAATCATCATTACATTATAAAATGTGTCTTTTAATGCTTTAATGTTGACTTTCTTCAAAAAAAACATTTTGATGGTTTTTTTTTATCTTTTTAAATATATATATATAGATTTAAAAAATACATGTTAAGAGCATGATATTTATATATTGATACTTTAAATAAAAGCACTCATTAAATTTGTTTTCTGTATATAGAAATTTTGTAAAAAAACCACAAAATTTCTTGGCGGGTTTTTTTTGGCCCATACTATATATATATATATATATATATATATATATATATATATATATATATATATATATATATATATATATATATATATATATATATATATATATATATATATATATATATATATATATATATCTATATCTATATCTATATCTATATCTATATCTATATATATATATATATATATATATATATATATATATATATATATATATATATATATATATATATATATATATATATATATATATATATATATATATATATATATATATATATATATATATATATATATATATATATATATATATATATATATATATATATATACTCTTGCATGGTAGTCAGAAAGAGTTTCCCATAAACTGTAGTTTTAAAGAGCGCGTTAATAAATCAGACCAGAAAGAGTTTAAAAACTTTATTATTATTTTTTTTTAAAATGATAGACTGCCTGCCCAAACCAAACCCTCAGTCGATGTAGCAGCACTCCCTTGCGGGTCAGGCTATTTGTCAGTCGATGTAGCAGCACTCTGTTGCGAGTCAGGCTATAAGATAGTCAATGTAGAAACACTCCCTTGTAGCAGCAGGCTATAAGATAGTCGATGTAGCAACATTTACGCATGTTTTAAAAATGTTTTTTAATAAAACAAAAACAAAAACACCACTAATATAAAAAAAATTTTCTAGTCTTTATTATAGCGATTTTTTAAAAATTTTTTAAAAAACAATAAAATTTAATGTACTTCCGCATTAATTTAATTGCATTGACATTTCGACGACAATCAAATACAGCTTAAGAGACGAGGTAATTAAAATTGTAGTCGAAAGAGACTTTTTTTACATTATAAGACTTTTTCGACTACACTATAAAGATATATATATATATATATATATATATATATATATATATATATATATATATATATATATATATATATATATATATATATATATGTATATATATATATATATATATATATATATAGTGTTTCAGTAAAATTTAGAACGGCTTACATTTTTTTTCAATACTCGACAGAAAAACTTGAATAGAAATTAAACGGATTAAGATTTTTTAATTTTTTTTTTTTATTTTATTAAATAAGGTATGTTTTATAATTAAAGTAAAAAAAAATTGCAAAAAAATATAAAAAATAAAAAAAAAACGAAAGAAAACAAGTAGACATAAAAAATAAGGGTAGCAAAAAAAGTCAGTTAAATATAGCACTTTTAACTTCAAAAAAATTCAAATTTTAATATTTAAAATGACCACCGCGGGCTTTTATACATGAAAGAACTCTCCTAGGCATAGACTCAATCAATTTCATGCAGAACTCTTTTTGAATACTCTTCCATGTCTCTTCTATCGCTTGCTTTAAGTGCTCAACCGACGTCAGCTTGGTGCGCATTAATTGGCAGTCCATCCAAGCCCAAAAAATCTCAATCGGATTCAAATCAGGCGATCAGGCGGGCCAGGGCATCACTTGGATCTTTTTCTCTGAAAACCAGGCTTTTATCGACTTGGCAGTGTGTGCAGGAGCCCCATCTTGCTGAAAAATCCGTTTGAATCTTCCGAAAAATTCACGGGCTGATGGAGTTAAATGCTGCTCCAGAGTTGTTTTGTAGTTATATTGATTGATCCGACCGGTGTACGTATTGCAGAGACCAATACTTTTATGATAGATGCAACCCCAGACTCCTGCTGACCCTCCTCTGCCTTGTATTCCTGGTGATACCATGCGCATGTCATACTTCTGCCATTTCTTTCTTTTGACATAAACTCGTCTTTTGCGATTTATGACCTCGAAATTGGATTCATCACTGAAAATACACTTCGCTCAATCTTCTACTGACCAACTGGCATGTTCTCGGCACCATTTCAGTTGTCTTAACCGGTCTTGTACTGTCAAAAGTGGCTTCCTAGCAGCAATGTACGAAATGATTCCTTTTTCCTTTAAAACATTTCTTACCGTTTCATAGCTAACACTATGATTTCTGAACAAGCTTTTGAAATACTCGGCTAATTCTCGGAGAGTAATTTTAGGTTCGGCATTAACCTTTCGTATGAAGAAGTTTTTGTTTCGGGTACTAAACTTTTCTGGTCTTCTAGAGCGCGGCATATCTTTGACACTCTTTCTCAATTTGTAATTTTTTATTGTTGTTGAGACGCATTTTCGTGAAACACCCAACTCTTTTGCTATTTGTGAGTCAGAATTATCTGTATTTTGTTTTAATGCAACAATCTGCCATCTAGTTGCATCATCTACTGCTTTTTTACCTATTTTTTACCAAAAATGTCTGGAAGTACCAACTGTCTTAACTTTATTTCTAATTTGAATTTTTTAGAAATTCTTTTTGTAACATCCTTTATATAGTAGTGAACAAATACACAAAATTTCAAATTCAAAAATTAACAACTTTTAATGATATGTGATTTCAAAGTCATGTGCTAAATTTAATAGATAATTTATATCAGCTTAGAAAATTACCTCTAATTACTTTGTCTTAATTTAAATCCAATTAGCAATTTTTTTATTTCAATTATATTTCTATTCAAGTTTTTCTGTCGAGTGTTGAAAAAAAATGTAAGCTTCTAAATAAGGTCTAGTAAGGTTCTAAATTTACTGAAACACTATATATATATATTTTTATATTTATATATATATATATATATATATATATATATATATATATATATATATATATTTATATATTTATATATATATTTATATATATATATATATATATTTATAAATATATATATATATATATATATATATATATATATATATATATATATATTTATATATATATATATATTTATATATATATATATATATATATATATATATATATTTATATATATATATATTTATATATATATTTATATATATTTATATATATATATATATATATATATATATATATATATATATATATATATATATATATATATATATATATATATATATATATATATATTTATATATATACAGGCGCGGATCTAAGAGGTGGCCATTGTGGCCATGGCCACATAGTTTAAAATTAGATAAATTTATTAGAAAGTTTATTTATTTTTTATCAAAGATCTTTTAGAACTTTTAGAAATAATTATTGAAATATTTTTGAAGATATGTTATTGAAAAAGAATATAAGCAATTTTAAGACTTTTTTCGGAAACTTCGGATTTTTTTGCTAGAGGAAAATGCCTGAAAATTTCATTCTGTCTGCTGTAATTTAAGGAATTTGGCCGTAGAGATTCCTGCCATGGCCACAACGGTTCCTATTACACGTTACCGACGTTTTATTCTATGAATAAATGCTCTGAAATAAATAATGAAATATAGATCTCTCAACCGTGAAAATAAAACTTGGCCACACAGTTGTTTTTAACGTGTCCGATTTAGAAAAATATTCTGTTAAATAGAAGCTAATAAATTAGGGTTTTTTATTCGCTACCGTGAAATCATCATTAGTATCGAAACTAAGATAACGTGACTTTACTTGATTATTTAATTACTTGATTATTTAAATATTATAAAACATGAATCCTTATTTAAATATAGAATTAGTTGCTTGTGCAATAGAAACAAAACATGCTTTTTGCCTATGATAAGTCTAATGTCTTAAATTACAAAACTAGACTCATTAAAGAGATTTCGGAATTAAATTTAATGTTTCCAAGAAAACAGGATTCTTACCAATTTAACACAGATATGATGGATTTTGTACCTTTAACTAAAAGAACTCTTGGTTATACAGCATTAAGGTACTTTTTGTTTGTTTTAAGCTTTATAAAAGATTTATTTAATTAAAATAATATTACAAAATGGACCTATATCTATGTTGGATTTTAACTTTATTTATTGGTGTTTAAATAATTATTAACACATTTTACTACAGATTTATATTCTTGATAATGTGTATGAAATTGAATTATTAAACACACAAATAAACTATAAAAGTGATTTAGTTTTTTAATGAGAAATTATGGTATATACTGAAATGTTATATTAGTAAAAAAAAAAAAAAATAATTCTTATAGTTAATCTATTTTTGTTTTGTTATTAATAGTACACTTTAGTATATTATACTTATTATTAAATTTGAATATATTTTACTATTTCTCTCAGGTCTACTAAAAATGTAAATTGTCTTTATAGCTCAGTATCTTTGATTTTAAATGACAGTAAGCATACTTCAAAAATTCTAAGATTACTGACATCAATTGAATTATTTGAAAGCATAAATTTTTACACATAGTATGATTATTTTTTTCAACAGCTTCTAAATTTGCTTTTTATTGCTGTTTTGTTTAAATACACTAACAATTTTTCAACAATTAACAATAATATGATTTCTGAATGTCATCTTTCATTTCAACCTATTGAACCTATCTATGCTGATATTGGTTTCAAAAAATAATCGTAAACCATAGTTTTTTTAATACCCTTATAAAGCCTTGCATCCAAAAATTAAATTGTCCATTAATATTTTGTTGTGCAAATTAATATTTTGTTGTGCAATTTAAATAAAACAAAAAATAAAAGTGTTTTATGCTTTAAGCCAAATTATTTTGTGGCACTAGTTAAATATCTTCCCAAAAAATGACCAGCTGTTGTTATAAGTGATTCAAATTTACTCAGTATCAAAAAATATAAATTTTTAAGTCTAGTTTTCTACCTACAAATAACAAAATACAAAAACCAATTCAGTCTAAATTATTCTTTCCTACTGTTTCTAAGAACACTTCAGATAAGTCTGATATTTGTTATAAAACAGTTAAAACTAAAATATTTATCTCAAAAGATGCCAACAACAGTGATAAAAACACTCTTGAATCTAATGTTCCACTAAAGGAAAACAATGTTTTTGACATTGTTTATTAAATACACATCAGTTAGCATCTTATTTAAACTATGATGATTCTTCATATCATCTGTGTGGTAAAAAATCATCATATTATCTGTGTGGTGAAAAGTTAAAATCAGGAACAAATGATAATGAAATGTTATCTCTAATAAATAGTCTAAGTTCCAAATAAATGCTTCCAATTCTCTTTAACAGGTAAAACCAGAAAAAGACATTTTTTGCCAAAATGATTGTTGACTTTTCTTTTCTTACTTTAAAATTTTACTCTAAAATTGAAGATGGTGCATATTGTCTTCCATGTACACTTTGGTACAAACATACCAAACAAATATGCATTATGTAAATTTTTTAAAAAACCATTCAATAGCTGACTTAATGCTATAAAAGATTTAAACGATCATGAGAAAACTGTTGACAGATTACATATCAATCCATACATTGTTATAATATGCTTTTATCTAGAACTAAAATTAACACTTTTCCTATTGAAGTTTTTCAAAATATTTCTAGGAAGTAGCATATAGAAGAAAACAAAAAAAAAAGCTTGAGTCAATTGTTAAGAATATAATATTTTTAGATCGAAATGATATACCTCTACAAGGTCATAGAGACGATAGAAAATATCAAGGAGAAATTGGAGAAACATCAAATATTACAGGGATGGGTAATTTTATTGAGCTTTTAAACTTTAGAGTTGATGCAAGTGATTTAATTCTAAAGGAATCTTCTCTCTGCTCCCAAAAATTCTACATACATTTCAAAGACCATTCAAAACGATTTAATTAAGTGTTGTGGAAATGCAATTGAAGAAATTCTATAAAATGATATTAAAAATGTAAGTACTTCTCCATTATAGCACACTAGGCTTCAGACTGTGCTACAATAGAACAACTTTCTATTGTCATACGTTATGTTGACTTGAACAGTTATATTAAGGAAGTTTTTTTTACGTTTATTGAATGCAAAACAGGAACAAGTGGTTTAAACATAGCTACCAACATTCTTGAAATTTTAAAAGAAATTGATTTAGATATAAGAAAATGCAAAGGCCAGTATTATGATGGAGCTGCTTCAATGTCAGTTTAATACAAAGGCATTATTAGTGTGCCTCACATAAACTTAGTTTAGTTGTTGGGAAAAGTTGCTAAATCAAGTGAAAAGTTTGCTTTAAAGCAAGTTAAAGTCTTATTTTTTTAACTTTTCTCCTAAAAGATGTAACTCCTTAAATAAAAACTTTCTTCCTGGTCAAGCAAAACTTATTGACACATGTCAAACTTGGTGGGTGCAAAAGCTTCGTGGACTTGGTTTTTTGATAATTATTCTACAGTTTTTTCTGCTTTTGAAGAAATAAAAGACAATAATTTAAAAGAGTACAATAAAGAAACATCTTTAAAAGCATCTTCTTTTATGAAGTTATTAACAATTTTTTTTTTTATAGTTTCTTTAGTTTTAACTTAAACATTTAATGGATTACTTTTATGGAATTTCTGTCACCCTTGTTAAATAAATCTTTTGATATTTCCCATCAACTGGATGAAATTCAAAATTTGACTAATTGTTTAAAAGAAATACGAAGAAATGCTGATGCTTACCATAACAAATGGTATAAAATTGTTCTTGCATTGGCTAAACATTTGATATTGATGGAAAAAAACCTAGAACATGTGGTGTTCAAAAGCATATAGATAATTAAATATGTGATACTGTATCTGATAGTTTAAAGTTTCTATTGCATTGCCTCTTCTTAATAATCTTCTTAATGAACTAGAAAATAGGTTTGATATTGAGAGCTTAATTGTTTATAATGGTCTTTGTGCTATTCCTGCTAGTTTAATAAAGTAAATTTTTAGATATTGTCCATGGAAAGAAAAGTTCCTGATATTTTTGAATTTTTGTAAATCTAATCTTCCTCATTTCTCATCAATTAATGCTGAATTAGAGTTATGGGTGGAAATTTTGGAATGAAAAGACAGAATTACCATCTACTATTTAGATACATTTAAGTTTAGGGATATGAGAGGCTTTCCAAACATTTTAGAGGGATTTCATATACTTGCTACAATACCAATCACAACTTGTTAGTGTGAAAGGTCAATATCTACTCTTAGGAAAATAAAAACTTACACGAGAGTACTTTGTCAGAAAATGTCAGAAAATAGATTGAATGGACTTACTTTATTGTCTATTTAATGTTATTATAATATTTGAATCCAAAGGAGACAAAAAATTAAAGTATTTATTCAAATAAAAATTTTGAATTTCTGAGTAAAAAATTTAAGTACTGTTTTAAAAGTATCTCGTAAATGTAAATAATTTCTCAATAGCAAAATATTTCTACTAATTTTTTTAAACATGTATACTGTGAGAATCATTTTTTATTAACAAATTATTACTATTCATTGTTTTATATAAACTGTGAAACTGATACTTCATTTGCTATTTCTTTTAATTCCTAATGTTGAAAGTGTTTTCATGTGATTTAGGTTGTTACTTTTTTGATTGTTGCTTTATTTGTTGTATTATATTTTGTCTTGTTTATTTATTAAAATTTATTTAAAAAAAAAAAAGTAAAAACATTTTTTTAAATGTTTTAAAAATATTTGTACATAACTGCCTATCAAAAAAAAATAAAAAATCCAGAAATAGTGGGCTAACCTTAGACAACACAACAGTTTACTGATGGAGTGCAAAGTCCTATGGCTTACCTTCTAGTTGGTGCACTTCGTTAAGTGATTTAGACAAGTACTGTGTTTAATTTATGAACTAAATAGCCAAGGCAATATTTTGAATAACTTTATTAAATGGAAAACTAAAAACAATACAAAATAAACTTTACCACGATTGACTCAATTGTTTAGAATAAGTTTGCAGAAATAGCAGAATATTGTCAAACAAACACAAAGTAAATAGATTTCAATTACAAGTAAAAAGTGAAATATCTGGTTTACAAGTCGACTCCTCATATATAACATTTTTTTACCTATAATGCTTTTCAATATTTTATGTAATAATTAATAATTTTAAAAATGTATGCGTTTTTAATAAATTGTTTAGAGAGTTTATTTCTAACGAGAAATATCAAAATTAAGTGTTTTTTTATTCAAACAGAAAGCTATTTCTACTGGATAAGATTAAAATATGATATAATTTTTATAAGTCTATGTATATAATATGAATGATCTCTTATTAATTTTATTAATTGATTCCTTATTTAAAAATTCGTCGGCGACGAATTCGTCGCTCATTTCATCTACAACAGAACAACAAAGTTTTTAGCCTCAAGCGTGAAAACTATTATACTTATTGTAATAACGGCGCTCTCAGATTATTAAATCTAGAGTAGTTAAGTAAAGTAGGTTAGTCTCCCTACGTATTAAAGTTTAAAAAAATCATACATAATGAGTCCGTGGGATTACTTCATCGGTCCTTCCCACAGAAAAAAACAAAAGTAAAGAAATTTAGCTTAAAATGGGAGGAGGGAATAGGGTGATGTCATCCCCTCTTCCTCCACTGGCCAATATCAATTTGTATTTGACAATTTTAAATATAGTTGGCAAATTTTGACATTTTAAAGTCGACAAATGTAAAAAATTTAAATTTTAACCATTTTTTTTTATGTATATATATATATATATATATATATATATATATATATATGAATTGCGATATATGGAAATGCTTCCGGTCTTTAAAATTTTAGCTTTTTAAAAACCTAAAAACTGTTTTGATCACTAAACTCAATAGATATCATTTAATAAAAAATATTTACAAAAAATATGTCTTTTATAATAATTAGACTGGGAAAACTTGATTTGAAATAAATTTAAATTTTTGATAGCAGTTACAAAATAAATAAAACTACACGATATTTATTTGTTTTTATTTAATATCAAAGCCACCGTAACATATTTCTTTCGCTAGATAGACTAATGCATTAACAAAAAAACCAAAGCTTTTTTGTCTGATTTCATGGACTTCACATGAATATATATATATATATATATATATATATATATATATATATATATATATATATATATATATATATATACATATATATATATATATATATATATATATATATATATATATATATATATATATATATATATATATATATATATATATATATATATATATATATATATATATATGTATGTATATATATATATAAATCTTTATATATATATATATATATATATATATATATATATATATATATATATATATATATATATATATATATATATATATATATATAGAGAGAGAGAGAGAGAGAGAGATTTATAGATATTACATATATATATTTATATATATACATATATAAATTATTTCTGAAATTTGCTTTTAAATAATTGTTTTTAATTGTTATTGAATAAAAAATAATAATGATTTTTTTTATTTTTAAAAATTTCTAGAGTAAACAAAAAATATTAACATTGATAAACACAAACCCATGTTAATTATTTAAACAACAATTTTGTTTTGACTAGCAAAGAAAAATTTAAGTTTTTAAATATTTTTTAAATTTTTAAAAGCGTTTCAACTTGCGTTTTATAAAAATATAAAAAAGTTTTGTCTGCTTTGAGCATATTTTTGATACATAGTTTAGAACGCGTTCGCTAGGAATTTAATTCATAAATTTTTTATGTTATTGTAAAAATATTTAACTTTTTAAACAAATCACAAAGAAACAGAGCTATAGAGAAAAATAGTTTTCAACGATTAAATCTTTTTTTTTTTTAATTTTAGGAAATTAAAAAAAAAATTAAATTAAATATAAAAGTCTTAATTATGCAAACTCTTTTGTTAATTATTCTTAAAACAAAAAAGCAAATACTTCTACCTCAAACTTTAATCGTGCAAAGTTAAATAAATACTCAACTGAAATAATTTAAGTATATTTAATAATTTGAATCGTATCTGT
Source organism: Hydra vulgaris (assembly GCF_022113875.1). Lineage (NCBI taxonomy): Eukaryota > Metazoa > Cnidaria > Hydrozoa > Anthoathecata > Hydridae > Hydra > Hydra vulgaris. The sequence continues at coordinate 2,089,906 of NC_061157.1, read as the reverse complement.
TTATAATAAACGTTCGCAAAAATTTGTTTATTAAAAATTAAGTTCCTTAACTTATAAACAAACTCAAAAGTATTTTCATTCTACGTATAATTACAAAACTCTTCTTTTTTTTTCGTTTGTAAGCAATTTAACTTAATAAAATAAAAAAAAGAATAAATATGAGGTAATCTTTGTTAAGAATAAATTTAATTTATTTATTGAACTATATTTTTATTTTTAATTATATATCAACTTAATTAAAATATAGTAACATGTTAAAATATTTTAACATGACTTGTATTATTTATAAACCGTTGGGCAGTTGCCCCTTACGGCACTATTGTTTTTGGATAATATTTTATTTTGATGAAGATCACATAACTTACATTTGATTTCAATAACGTAAGTCTTCTCTTTTTCTGTGATCATCGCATCGGCATAGTCCCAAGATTTAAAAGTTTTTAAAGTAAATCTTTTGTCCTTCAAAATACAATCCATATTCGAACTTTAAACAATTTAGAGATAATAGAAATATACAAGGTTTTTATATACTAGTTTGTTTTGTTTTATAAAGAAAAATACATATTCATTAGTAAAAAATTTATTTAACGGAACCTGTAATAATAAAACCTCCGTTATACAAATATATTCAACGTAATATTAGTGTCATCAGCAGATGTTGTAGTCTACTTATGATTTCTTTACCTTGATTTATGAAAAAAAAAACTTATTGAATCGCACGCAGAAGAATTTTCACAAATTGTCTTCATTCAAATATTGCGAGTAACAGGTAATTTTTTTTTTCTGTGCCGACCCCCTCCCCCCGCATAACTTAAACTATATACCTTTAACTAATAAGAAAAGCAAAGACATTTTTTTTAACATCTCGAAAAAATGTCTTAATATTTTTGTTATCATGATAACAAAAATATTAAGACATTTTTTGAGATTTTATTTAAAAAAATGTCAATTCTTAATTACAAATTTTTTTGGAAATGTTTTTTATTATAAATTCAGTAAAAAATTCATAAAAAATCTACATTACAAAAAACTTTTATATTCTGTATTAATAAATATGGAATATAGATTTTTTTAAAGTTTTTTACTAAAAACTTTAAAAAATTACTACTTTTTATTAAAAACATTGCAAAAAATTTGTAGTTAAGGATTGACAAACAATTTTTCATGTTGCTAAATATTTGGATAAAAAGTTTAGCGTCAAATTAATTGCTATAAAAAGGAAAGATATATCGCGATAAAAAGTTACAACAATTATTTTTAAAGTAAATTATTTTTTTTAATAAATATCTTTACATATCGTTATTTAAAAGTTAATGTGGTTTTTTTGAAAATTAATTACTTCTTTTATGTTACCGCTAATTTAAAAGTTAAAAAATGATAAAAAGTAGCTTAACCAAAACAGCTCTACGCGTACGTAAAAAGCGCTTAAGGCGTATGTAAATCGCTCTAGGCGTAACGCTTTAAAACAAGGCCTGATATATATATATATATATATATATATATATATATATATATATATATATATATATATATATATATATATATATATATATATATATATATATATATATCATATATATATATATATATATATATATATATATATATATATATATATATATATATATATATATATATATATATATATATATATATATATATATATGTATATACACACACAATATAGAGGGAAAAAAGGTAATCTTTAAAGAATCTTAAGATAAATATTATAATTGTTGAAATAGAGGAGTTTACTTACAGTAATGTTTGAATAAAGTAGCCCATATCCAACAATATATAAGCGTAAATTTGTAATAACTATATTACTATCCGACCAATAACCAAACAACAAATACAGAAATGTAGGTATTACGATGGCAACTAAAGGGTATAAACCTTCAATTACAGGTACACAATCTTTTGGAGTTTTTTTTCGTGCTCTACAAAAAAAAGATGCAGGCTCTACAAAAAAGCTCTTAACAGAAGAAACTTAGTTATTCATTTGCAAATCCTAAAAAAATACTTACTGATATTGATTAATAATCGATACAGGAAACAGCAGAAAAACAAATAGAACTAAAAAAATATAATAATAATAAAATAAGAGTAATATATAATAATATAATAAGCTGAACAAGAACAAAACAAGCACAACAATAAAAGTATAAAAACTTGTTTTAAAATGGTATGAATCAAAACAATAACCTATTGCTTATAAAAAACATTTTAAGTCAAGCGTCTTTCTTCCCTGCGCTTTTCTCTATCTAGTGCAGATGCAATTTTTTTCACAAGAACAACTTTCTTGAGAACAAATGTTTTTTTCTCAGTACAAAAATTGATGCAAAAAGATATTGTCTGACAATAAGGTCTATTTTCAGATTTTTAAACCTTGTATTTTATCTGAGAAGTTCTAAAGACTTTTGAGGTGTTGACTTTTAAAACGAGTCTTGAAACTAGCTTTTAAAAAAAGTCTTTGAATGAAAACTAATAGTTGAAATAAAATTTTTTATAAATAAATAAAAAGATCCAAAAAATCTTTATAAATATAAATGAATGTGAAGATTCGAAAGATCTCTATAAATATAAATGAATGAAAAGATCCAAAAGATGGACTTAGTTTGCTTGCTTATCTCTATGCTCGCTTAAATTTCTATCTCTAATTAAAAACTAAACATTTACATTACAATAATTTAAAAAATTTTTTTAAAAAATTAGAATGCTATTTAAGATGTTGTAAAGATAACACACACACACACACACACACACACACACACACACACACACACACACACACACACACACACACACACACAAGATTTTAATTTGTAAAGCAGAGTTGGTAAAAAAAAAATTTATTATAATTAGATTAACCAATCCAATACTTGTTAGCAATTTCCAAACAATAAACAAAGCAAAAAAAATTGTGTAAGAAAAACTCATTTTCCATTAAATTTTTTATCATCAACAATTTGAACTTTTTTATCATCAACAATTTGAACTTTTTTATCATCAACAATTTGAACTTTTTTATCATCAACAATTTGAACTTTTTTATCATCAACAATTTGAACTTTTTTATCATCAACAATTTGAACTTTTTTATCATCAACAATTTGAACTTTTTTATCATCAACAATTTGAACTTTTTTATCATCAACAATTTGAACTTTTTTATCATCAACAATTTGAACTTTTTTATCATCAACAATTTGAACTTTTTTATCATCAACAATTTGAACTTTTTTATCATCAACAATTTATCAAGTTTCTTTTTTATCATCAACAATTTTAGCATTTAATCTAGTCAAGTTTTTTATCATCAACAATTTTAGCATTACAGGCAATTTAACTGTAGCAAGTTCTAAAAAAATCAAAGGCTAATGTAACCTGACTTATTACAAGTTTTAGCTAAACCAAAGGTTAATGTAATCTGACTTGAAACAAGTTTTAGCTGATGTTTTGATTTTTATCATATTTTTTCCAAATAAAAACAGTAAGCAGCAAGTTGATTACTTAGCCTCTCTTTTATAATTCTAAGCTTATATCTCTTTTTTTTTTTACAAATACTATCATGGTTGGTGCTTAAAGGAGTTATCATCTCTAGTTCCATCAACCAAAACTCATTCTTGACTAGTCTTGAGTAATCAACTCTTGCTTGACTAGTCATTCAGCAAAGTCCTTTTTTATGCATCATGTATGCTCCAAAAACTTTTATTTGTCTATCTTTTTTATGCATCTGTCCATGTATGCTCCAAAAACTTTTATTTGTCTATCTTTTTTATGCATCTGTCCATGTATGTTCCAAAAACTTTTATTTGTCTATCTTTTTTATGCATCTGTCCATGTATGCTCCAAAAACTTTTATTTGTCTATCTTTTTTATGCATCTGTCCATGTATGCTCCAAAAACTTTTATTTGTCTATCTTTTTTATGCATCTGTCCATGTATGTTCCAAAAACTTTTATTTGTCTATCTTTTTTATGCATCTGTCCATGTATGCTCCAAAAACTTTTATTTGTCTATCTTTTTTATGCATCTGTCCATGTATGCTCCAAAAACTTTTATTTGTCTATCTTTTTTATGCATCTGTCCATGTATGTTCCAAAAACTTTTATTTGTCTATCTTTTTTATGCATCTGTCCATGTATGCTCCAAAAACTTTTATTTGTCTATCTTTTTTATGCATCTGTCCATGTATGCTCCAAAAACTTTTATTTGTCTATCTTTTTTATGCATCTGTCCATGTATGCTCCAAAAACTTTTATTTGTCTATCTTTTTTATGCATCTGGCCATGTATGCTCCAAAAACTTTTATTTGTCTCCAAACTTCATTTGTTAAGAACTCTCCCATACAAACTACAACTTCTTAAGTCTTCAGTCAACTGTTTCCTTACTCTTTAACTCTATTCTTTGTTTTCTAGTAACTCCCAATATAATGTTGCTTGGTTGCTTGCAGCCTTGTTGGGATTAGAGAGTTAAAATGATAATAATAATTTAAAAACTTTAAAACTTGGGGAAAACAGAAATTTAACAACTATGCTCTGGAGTATTTTATTTTAAATCTGGTATTTGAAAAAATAGCAGCATGGACTATAAAGTCAGATTTTTGAAAAGAATAGATTTCAGGCCTCTTAAAGTCTTTCTCACACTACGAAGTTTTAACTAAAATAATTGGCATAATTAAAACATTTTCAGAAATTTAAGAGTTACTGGACATAATAAAATACTGATATATTTTCAAATTTTCACTCAATAAACTTTTGATGACACTGTTTTTATAAATTACCTAGAAAAGATGACACTGTTTTTATAAATTACCTACTCAACTTTATAACATTTTTTTTGACTACAAAAGAATGTTATAAAGTTGAGTAGAAAATAAATAAGTTATAAAGTAAAACAAAGTTGTATTGTCTGAGACTAGAAATGGCACATAATAAAGTTAAAAAAATATATCATACAACATAAGTCAGGATTTACTGGAAGCTGGGATCACAGGAAATTTTATTTCACCTTTTAAAAGGTACAAACTATAATTAAACCATAAAGTAATGTTAAAAAAAAAAAACATTGCGTCTCGATGAACATGTCTTGATGAAGCAAAAAGATGCCTTGATGAAGCAACATGATGTCCTGATAAAACAACATGTCTTGATAAAGCAACATGCCTAAATTAAACATCACGGTCTCCTGATGAAACAACATGACGTTTTAATGAAATAACTTTATGAGAACAAAAAAGAACTTCCTAAAATTGATGTAAACAAATTTGATTTCATAAAAGTTATAAATCCAAAACCCTCTAAGAGACATTATAAATAGTGGCACAAAGCAATAATATATTTAAAGTGTAAACATTGCTATCAATTAATTTTTGCACTGAAATAACTGAAGTAATTCAATCAGAATTAATATGAAATTTTATATGAAATCATAAAACTTTTTACTACTATTAGAAGGAACACGTCCAACATATTTTTTTTTTATAACTTGTGTACCATTAAAAATAAAGAAAAAAACAACATAAAAACATATTCTTACAGTAAAAAATAAATTTTAAAATGAATGTGAGATTTAAGGCTCCATTAAAATATGACACTCTCCATATTTCCGTACCATAAAAAAAACTTGCAATAAATGAGCTCACTAGTAACTAAAAAACGAAATAAACTATAAACATTATATGAATTTTATTGCTGAGAAAACTATTATAAAAAACACAATAGCCTTACTATTTGAGATACATCATACGCCCATGGTAAGAACATTACAGAAGTATTATATTTTTCCCAATGAGGAATATAAAATGAGAACAAAACCAACATAAAGATTAGAGTTATTTCCCAGTGTGTACCAGTGTGTTCACTGACGCCAAATAAAGATAAAATACTTATACACATCAATGACACAGCACTACTATCTAGCCCATGGTCAAACAATTCACCAATTGGTGAGCTGCAAAAAAATATATTAAAACATTAACCTTAAATGATTTGCTAATTTAAAAAAAAAAACTATAAATATATATATATATACATATATATAATTATATATATATATATATATAATTATATATATATATATATATATATATATATATATATATATATATATATATATATATATAAAATTATATATAATAATAATAATAATAATAATAATAATACAGGGGGAAATGCAGTTTTTTTTAAGTTTCCTTTCAGGAAACTAAAAAAAAACTGCATTTCCCCCTGTAGTATATTTTTGTTAATGCTTTAGTAACTTTTTTTTGAAGAGGATAATGCTTTTCACTTTCAAAAAAAATAATTATTGAACCATTAACAAAAATTTACTACGAGAAGAGATGCAGTTTTTTTTAGTTTCCCAAAAACTAAATTATAAGACTTCCACCTTTTTAACATTAACCAATTCATATAAAATATAAAATACATTATTTATGATTATTTTTAAATATTATTCAATAAATATAACACATTTTAAAGAAATTTTGATCAGTTAATAACATTAGCTAACACATTTAAACTTAAGCTTTTGAAATCATTGTGAAAAATATTATTTGATTTTTTTAAAAGGTTTTATCTAATGCCAAAGCCCACTATTTGCAGGTCACAAAATCTCATATTTCATCTAAAAAATTGGGCCCCAAAGACTTTTGGAGACCGCTCAACAGTTTCTATAATAAGGAAAAATCTGTTATTCCTCCACTCTTGCATGGTTCAGATTTTGTTAGCTCACCTAAAGATAATGCTGAATTGTTTGCAAGGAACTTTACATCAATCTCATATCTTGACCACATTGATAATCACACCCTAAGTATGTAGCCAACAAAAAGGGTGACCCTTTGCTTGACATTCATATCACTCCAGTTTCTGTATCTAAAGTTTCTGTATCTCCAGTTTCTGTATCCTGCTTTGACACTCCTTCAGCTTGTAGTCCGAACAGCATACCTGCCATAGTTTTGCAGAAGCATTCTACAGAGCTGTAGCCTATACTTTCAAAACTATTTACCAAGTGCTTATCAGAGTCTTGTTTTCCAGCCTGCTGGAAAGTGGCATCTGTTATCCCTACTTTCAAAAACATTGGAGAGCGATCTGGCTAGTCTAACTACCATTCCATTAGTCTTTTTCCTATTATAAGTAAGGTTTTTGAGTGATTAATTAACAAAGACTTATTCTCTCATCTTGAATCTAACTTACTTTCTGATCATCAATATGGATTTCAATCTTTTTGTTCTACTGCTGATTTTTTCATGGCAATAAATGAAGAATAATGAAAGAAAATGGTTTTATCATGCATTAGATAGATGTGGAGAGGTTAAGGCTATGGCTCTTGACATTTCTAAAGCTAAAGTTTGATGCTAGCCTTCTCCATAAGCTTTCTTTTCAAGGTGTAGGTAATAACTTTGAGGATCCTTCTTTACCAACCAAACAAAAGTTGTCCATCACGGACACCACTCTTCTTCATTTCCTGTAACTTCAAGGGTTCCTCAAGTTTTTATCCTTGGCCCTATACTTTTTTATATCTACATTAACAATTTTTAAGAAATTCTTACTCCAAAGGTGGCATTGTTTGCTGATGATACTACCATTTATTCTTGTCTTGATAAGAAGCCAACATTCTCTGATTGCTTGGAGGGGACATTTGAGCTTAAAAAGGATGAACTTTAACTCAGATAAAACTAAATTTTTTTCAGCTAATTATTATTGCAACAATCTTTATAACAATCACATATTTTTATTATTTATATTTTTTCATCAATCACATATTCTTATATTTATAAATAGGAATGTACTAGATGAGTCATCTTCCCTTTGCCTTCTAGGATTAAATCTTACTTCAGTAAGATTTAATCCTAGAAGGCAATATTATTCCATACAAAGGTCTGGGTCTATACCAGTCAAGGATGACTTTCAAGAAATTCTGAGCAATAACTTCTAGATATTGTAAAACATTACAATCCATCCTAAACAAAAAACCACCAACAAATTAACACAAATAATACCATAATACTTCCGTGGGTTCCTAAATTAAGCCTTATTCTTAGACGCGAGTTTCGAAAAGTTGGAAAACAGAATGAAAAAAATTCCAAAATGAAAAACAGTTTTTCATTTTTAAAGATCTTTATCGAACATATTATGCTAAAATAAATCAAAGCTACCACTATACAGTTACTCGGGTGTTTACCAACTTGAATGTACATGTGGCGCTTTTTATGTGGGTGAAACCAAAAAAAGATAAAAACACGAATAACTGAACATCAAAAAAATGCCACTAAAGCGAACTGGAAAGCATCTGGAATTGTCGAACATGCACAACATTGCAAAGGTATAACTAATTGGAATAATCCTAAAACACTTTCAGTCATCCCAAATCATTATATAAGAAAAATCAGGGAGGTAATTGAAATAGACAGATTGCAATGTTGCTATCTAAAAAATAAAATTCTAAACTGAGATAATGGTAACCTAGTGACGACTCACCATTGGAAACCATTTTTTGTTAAATTTAAGAAAAACTTTTATAATATTACGCAGCAATGACATCATTATTGTAAACAAAGAATTTTTTGTAATGTATTTTAGTTTTATCAGCCATTATCTGATGAATTGTCAGACAATGACTGATGATTGCCAAAAGGCATGAAACTCAGAGTTCTAAAAAATGAATAAAAGTTGTTTTTATTCATTTTATATAAATATATATATAAATATATAAATATATATATATATATATATATATATATATATATATATATATATATATATATATATATATAAATATATATATATATATATATATATATATATATATATATATGTATATATATATATACATATATATATATATATATATATATATATATATATATATATATATATATATATATATACATATATATATATATATATATATATATATATATATTATTGTATTATATATATATATATATATATATATATATATATATATATATATATATATATATATATATATATATATATATATATATATATATATATATGTATATATATATAAACGTTTTTCAAGAGTATGTCTAGTTGGGTCTTAAATAAAGCAAAATTATATAAAAATTTAAAAAATAATCATCATTTTATAAAAAAAAAATTGAGGAAAAAATTATAATCAAAAAACTTTGTTAAACTGCTTTGTGAAACATCTATAATGTCACACTAAATAGTCTGTTGCTGGGGGTTTCAGTACATATATCAACTATCTTATACTTTGCTGCTGAAAAGGAGTGCTGCTACATTGACTGAGGGTTTGGCATGGGACAGCAATCTTTTCTTTTATTATTCTTTGTTCATTTTTTCTTTTTTTTAAAACACCATTTGCAATAAAAGTAGGTAAAACCAGTAACAATTTATCTAAATACGTTATAATATATATATATATATATATATATATATATATATATATATATATTTTTTTTTTTTTTTTTTTTTTTTTTTTTTTTTTTTTTTACTTCCAACAAGGCTGCAAGCAACCACTATAAGAGTTGGAAGTTACTGGAAGAGAAAAGACTAAATCTGTAGAGCAAGATAACGATTGACTGATGACTTAAAAGATTGCAAATTATATGAATCAGGAAAGCAAGATGAAGAAAGCGAATTCCAAAGAACTGATGTTCGAGGAAAAAAACTAGAAGAATAAGAGTTTTTGAAGCACTTAGGAACAGTCACAGAAAAAGGATGAGACTTAATTGAATGGCGAGTAACACGAGAATGAATTTTAGTAGATGGCACAAGGGACGCTAGCTCTTTAGAGCAGTGCCCATTATAGTATTTGTAGAAAAGAGAAAGAGAAGCAACATTACGACGATGTGACAAAGGTTGGAGATTGGCTGCCAGAGCAGGTCCAACTATGTTTACAATTCGTTTTTGCACCTTGTCTAAAAGAGAAAGAGCATCATTAGAAGATCCGCCCCAGATGTGGCAACAGTATTCCATACAGGGACGGATTTGAGATTTATAGAGATAGAGAATAGAATCTGGAGTAAGAAAGTGTTGAGCTCGATAAAGAGATGCAACCTTAGCAGATGCTAATTTTGCAATGGATTTGATATACGGTTTAAAAGAAAGATCAGAAGTAAGAGTTAATCCTAGAAGATGAATGGTAGATGACTCATCTAGTACATTACCATTCATAAATATAGGAAGATATATATATAGAGTTATATATATAAGAGTTAAGAAGATATATATATAAGAGTTAATCCTAGAAGATGAATGGTAGATGACTCATCTAGTACATTACCATTCATATATATATATATATATATATATATATATATATATATATATATATATATATATATATATATATATATATATATATATATATATATATATATATATATATATATATATATATATATATATATATAATACAATAATCTGCAATGAGAAAAAGTAAAAAATAAATAATTTCTCATGAAGTCTGTCTAGCAGACTTTAGCAGAAGCCTGTTCAGCAACAATGAACTTGTCATATCGATTCTTGAACTCATTGATGCTACTGGAATCGATAACTTGATTTGGCAACTTATTCCATAAAAATACTGTTTGTAAAAAAGTAATATCCATCTTGGTTTATCGTAAATTGTCTCAAAATTCTTAATTTAGAGCCTCTAACATTACTTGCAGGTCCTTGTGCTAAAAGGGAATGTGGTATGGCATTGGTATGAAACCAATTTATTTCATTAAACCCCTTGAATGCTCTAAAATATTGTATCATATCCCCTTGTTGCCTTCTTTGTTCTAGAGATTGTAAATTGAGATAGGTTAGACAGGCTTCATAATTCAAATTTCTTATTGCTGGAACAAGTTTAGTTGCTCTTGACGGCTTCTAGAGCCCTTATGTCTTTTTTTTAAAAAGGATTCCATACAGGTGCACAATATTCCAAATGAGGTCGAACAAAGGTTGTAAACATTCTAACAAAAATAGACCCCGTCCAAAATTTGAATGTTCGTTTAAGCATGCCTAGAATTATATTTGCTTTATTTATTGCATGTTTGATGTGGTATTTCCATTTTAATTTATTGTTAAAAATTACACCTCTTTAGTTTTCGCTCAATTTTTGTTGTTTCAAGGTTTAAATCAGCTCCCACATCGTCTTTCATAGTGAAGTAACAGTTATCTAGACTTTTGCTTGGTTTTTTACCGAATTTCATAATTTTACATTTATCAATATTGAAGGACATCTCCCATAGCTTCAATCAGTCTATAAGGGCGTCAAGGTCATTTTGAACTGATATGATATCCATATTGTTTTTGATCGTCGCAACGAGCTGGCTATCATCTGCAAAAAGCTTACAAAAATTCTTGACTATTTCTGGCATGTCATTTATATATATCAAAAACAGTAGTGGACCAATAACCGATCCTTGTGGTACCCCATTCATTACATTTGCCCAGTCAGAATACGCAATGCTCAGTATTACTCGCTGTCGTCTACCTTTTAAAAAATCAGAAATCCAAGCAATTAATTTTACATCAAACCCATAGCCATTAAGTTTTATGTTAAGTAGTTCGTGGCTTACTCTGTCAAAAGCTTTGGAAAAGTCCAGTAAGATTAGGACAGCCATAAAATTATGGTTTAGTGCTTCTGTAGTTATATCTAACACATCTCAAAGAGGTTTGTGGCGCAAGATTTACCACTAACAAATCCATGTTGGTGTATAGATAGTAGTTTAAGTTTAATAAGGTGCTTCGTCATGTATTCTCTAACTAATCTCTCCATGATCTTACTTGCAATTGAAGTCAACGAGATTGGACAGTAGTTTATTAGTTCAAGTTTACATCCTTTCTTGAAAATAGGTGAGATATTTGCATCTTTCCATAAGGAACAATACCTGTTTCAAAGGATTTGATAAATATATAAGATAGTGGAAAACTCAGGCTCTTATAACATTTTAAAAGAACAAATGGATGTAACTGGTCTAATATACTGCCTTGATATCAGTTTTTATTTTTTTTTGTTTGTTGATGTAAGAGTATAAAATTTTAGGATTTTGTTTTGCATGCATTGAGATTTTTTTTTTATATTGTAAAACTGCTTTATTTACTAATTTTTTCACTAATATACATTGTTTGTTGAATTCAATTTTAAGCTTTATTTAATTTAGATGCAGCAATCATCTTTTTGAAAATACATAACTTATATCATGAAGCTTTTTTGATATCTTTATTCATCCATCTGGGTACTGATTTGGATAAGCCGAGGGTGGAGAGAGATCTTATGGGAACAAACTTCTCAACTAGTTTATTATAATAGTCAATGAAAATATTACAACATTGGTTAGCATTTTTTTCATAGAAGTTTGTTTATATTAATATCATTAAGTGTTTCACTTATAGCTTCATAATTACTACATTTGTAATCACGTACATTTCTTTGATTGTTTTGTGTACAGAAAGGATCCTTAACTCGATATTCCCACAACAATGTGATCTTTTAAGTTAGGCTACCACCCTAATGCAGTGGATTACCTGCGGGTCGTGTACTTTTAAATTTATTATTAGTTAGCTTATTACACAGGGACTAAAAAGTTTCAGTATGTATTTTTTTCCGGAGTGTATATATATATATATATATATATATATATATATATATATATATATATATATATATATATATATATATATATATATATATATATATATATATATATATATATATATATATATATAAATATATATATATATATATATATAGATATAGATAGATATAGATAGATATAGATAGATATAGATAGATATAGATAGATATAGATAGATATAGATAGATGTAGATAGATATATATATACATACATATATATATATATATATATATATATATATATATATATATATATATATATATATATATATATATATATATATATATATATATATATATATATATATATATAGATAGATAGATAGATAGATAGATATTATATACACAGACACACACAGACATACATACATTGGTATAAAAAACATCAAATACACTTTTTTTAAATGCAATAATTTATTATTCATAAGCATATATATAATATACTCCACCTTGAATTAGTTCGACGTGCTTGTTTTCCATCACAGCCATCAAGTTGATGAGCAAAAAAAATTAAAATACCAGAGAGAAGCCACACCCATCTTGGAACTTCTTTTTGTGATATAAAATGTACATCAAAGTATGAACAAAGTAGAAAACAACTCAACGAGCAAATCCATCCAAATAAAGTTAAAATATTGGCAGGGACCCACATAGGAAATATCTATGATGAAACACTAGTAACTTATAAGTTGATTATTGGTTAAATAATTGGTATATTTACAATGCAGTCTAGTAAAGTGATATCAAAGTAATTTGACTAGCTTACTTAAATGAAAATAAATTGTAAAAAAAAGGAATATTAAAAACTAGTTTTATAAACTGTAATGGAAAAGAAAACCTGAAATATAAAAATATATAAAATATGTATATTAAAAACAAAAATTCATGATATGTTACTTAACTGTATAATTTGTTATAGTCAAAAAGAGACTTAATAATCCTATTAGTATTATTTTGTAAAAAATTCTTATTATCATTATACCTTGACTAGTTGATCCCAAAATGGATGCATAACATAGTTTGATAATGGTGATGTGTCCACAGATTTATACTTAAAAAAAGAAATTTTATTATACATTATGCAAAGTTTTTATTTGACAAAATTCAAAAGTTTTATTTTATTAATAATGTTATCAAAAACAAGTGAACTAAGTCAATTTTCTGTGTGTATGTATGTATAAAACAGTTGTTTTACAAAACACTAGTTACATAACTTCTTTTAATCAAAATACAATGATTCTGACACAAATAGTACATAAAATATTAAATACAACAATGCATAAAATTTTATAACATACAAAATTAATAACATAAAAATTACAAATTTAGTTCTATTTTAATCAGGGTTGGCAAAAACCCGGGTTTTTGACCAAAAACCCAACCCAGCTGGGTTTTTGGGTGGGTTTTTGATGGGTTTTTGCTAAAGTTTGGTATAAATCTTTAGTAATCAAAGTTTGATTAATTTATAGTTTATAATATAATAAAGCTATTTTTCATTTTTTACAGGTATATTTTCTTATACAAAAGCTTTATTAATAATCAGATTGCATTTTTTTATAATATAAATCTATTTTTAAATAGAGTTATCTTTTTAGTTAAATTTAACATATAAGTAGATTATACGTCTTCAACATGCCAAAGTATCATTCAGGGGGAAGAAATAAGGCTAGTGAGTGGAATGAAGTGACCATATTAAGTGATCAACCAAATAGAGTAATATGTAATTATTGCAAAGTGAGCATAATTAAAAAAATAGAAAGAGTTAAGATCCATTTGGATAAATGCAGAAGAAAGAATAAACGAAGCAATAATAATTCCGCTGAAGTGTTAAGTGATATATCAGTTTTAGAGTCAAGGCCATCTACATCTGCAGCATCAAATAAGTCTAGCTTGTCTGATGATAATGAGCAAGATGGTTTAAGCTTTATTAGTGATTCTTTTTATTCGTCAATTGTTCAGTCAACTGCAATGACGATGCAACAGCAAACATCTATTTCTAAATTTGTTACTACAACAACAAGTAATCAGAAGGATGAACTGGATTTACAAGTTGCAAGATTTTTCTTTTCAGCAAATATACCATTCAACGTAGTAGAAAATCTTGAATTTACCAAGCTGCTTAAAAAACTTAGACCTGGATATGAGCCACCAAATAGAAAACAGATATCTGCAGAACTCTTAGTAAAGATAAATGAAGAAGTAATCAATTTAATGAAAAATGATCTTGCTGATGATAGTGCTGTTACCCTAATTCAAGATGGTTGGAGTACATTCAGTAATGATCCTATAATTGCTCATAGCATCCATAGTAAAAATAAACCTTATCTCATTTCTGCAATTGACACTGGAAGCCAATCAAAAACAGCAGAATATTGCGCTCAAGCTGCTAAGGATGCAATTAAAATTGTTAAAGAAAGTTCAATAAAGATGTAAGTGTTAGATGTTTAACTGCTTTATTTAATGTATATATATATACTATATACATATACATTTATATATATATATATATATTATATATATATATATATATATATATATATATATATATATATATATATATATATATATATATATATATATATATATCATATATATATATATATATATATATATATATATAAGGCCTCATATAAATATATATATATATATATATATATATATATATATATATATATATATATATATATATATATACATATATATATATATATATATATATATATATATATATATATATATATATATATATATATATATAAGGCCTCAACGGAAGAACGATTTTAATAAAATGATTTTTGGGGTGATTTTAATTCGTTGAACTACATGATGGCGTTTTAAATCTTAAAAATTGATTTTCTCAAAACATCAAAAGTGAGACTCTGATCGTTCTTCCGTTGAGGCCTTCATATATATACACATATATGTTTCATTTTTTATTTAGGTATTTGCAGTATGCACTGACAACGAAAATAAAATGTCTAAAATGAGAAAACTTTTGCAGGCTGAAGCCCCTAAGTTGATAACATTTGGTTGCTATGCTCATTTTTTAAATTTGGTTGAAAAGGATGTCTCTCCAAAGTCTATAGTAAAGCATATTATAGCAATTCATAAATATTTTCGTAATCATCACCAACCACGTGTATGTATTAAATTCTTTACTTATTGATCATATTCTGTAATACAATACTATGAAATAACACAGCTGTGTTAATGATATAAGCCTAATGATAATGATGGCAAAAGAGATCCTAGCTTTATTTTAACAAAATTATTTTTTAATATTTCTTTGTTAAATTTTCTTAAATAAATTTATTATAGAGTTGGTTATTGGAAAAAGGTGGACTGATGCCACAGCTACCTAATGATACTCGCTGGAACTCCCAACTAGATTGTTTACAGACATACATATCTAATCATTCTCTGTACGTTGACATTAGAGGTGAGCATATGGAATCCATTGATCCTTCGATAGGAAGCCTAATTGACAATCTATCAATACAGAGAGAAGCAATAAATTTATATGCACAACTGAAAATTGTTGGTGTTGCGTTAGATAAGGTTAATAAAATTAGTTATTAATTGGATTTATTAAATTTAATTATATTAAGTATATTAAAACCACTTATATTAGGAACAATGTCACCATTAACTTTATTTACCTAATTATTAGCAAAATTATTGTGTTTACTGTAGTTGCAAGCAGACGATACAACTTTATCTGAAGCAGTTGAGATTTGGCAAAGCCTCATACATAATGAAAAATTGGCTTTGTACAAAGATGATATTTTAAAGAGGTTCAAGAAGGCAATTGTTTTATGTCATTTTCTTGCCAATTTAACAGATCCAAAATATGAAGGTAATTAAACAATTGTAAAAAAACTTAAAGTATTGCATCTGATTAATTTTTAATAAAAACAAATGTAAAGTTTTTATTTAAGTTTACTACTCTTATAACTTTACTTATTTACTTAGGAAGAACATTGGATAGAAGTCAAGAAGAAGAAGCTGAGGAATGGTTGAATGAAGTCTATCCTGAATTTATGCCAGGCTATTATGCGTTTAAACTAAAAGATACTAATTGTTTCCCAACATATTTATTCAACGATAGTGTTAAAAGCACAACATCAGCAACAAATTGGTGGAGAATTATAGAAATGAAAGAATCTAAGTCTTCCAAATTGCCTGCAAATTTTGCAAAATTTTTACGGCAGTTGCACACTTGTCCAGCTAGTACTGGATCCATAGAAAGATTTTTCTCATCTTTTAGGATTATTTGGAGCAAAATTAGAAATCGTTTAGGAAGAGAAAAAGCTGAAATGCTTGTACAAATTTACAGACATTTAAGATCAAGATGCACAATTGCTGATGACTTTTAGATTACTTTGTTTTAAATGATTAAGCTTGAATATTATTGCTCCAAGTAAAATAAAATTCTTGTTTATGACTAACTAAACTTCATTTTTTGTTGTTAGTTGAGCAGCATCAAACCTTGTGTGTTAATGAAAATTGATTTATGAACAAAAAAATTAAAAATTAAAAATTTAAGACCAAAAACCCATAAAGTTGGGTTTTTGGTGGGTTTTTGGTCTTGGGTTTTTGGGTGGGTTTTTGGGTGGGTTTTTGGGTGGGTTTTTGGGTTTGGGTTTTTGGGTACCAACCCTGATTTTAATACTGCTTAAACTGTAAAGAAAAATATATTCTAAAAAACATTTTAAAAAATTGTTACATAGGTTTTTTTAATTATGGAGTATAATTATTCCACACATAATATATATCATATATCATCAAAACATGGAATATATAAATTAAACCATAAATGAATTATTATTTATTTATTGATAAAGAGACTACTAAGAGACCACTAAAACCTATTTTTTTGAGTTTAAAAGACAAATCTGTAGCAAGATTACTTTTTAAATAAAAATGTTTATGATAAAAATTTAAGCTTTAAAACTATATGTAAAAAAATGACAAAATATTTTTAATGATTACAATATATAACCAATCTATATTTCAATTCAGATTGGATAACAACTTTTAATGGAGATTTTGTGAGTGACAACTTTCAATGGAGATTTTGTGAGTGAAAACTACCAGCTACTAGTTGAAAATCATAATTAGGTGATCAATAAATATATTTTAACAATAACATCAACATTCCGTAAAATCAACTCTTGTGGATTATGCCCAAATTTGAGTTAATTTAACTCTTTATTAATTTAGTTACTGAATATATAACAAACCTATTATATGGTAATATATTATTGAACTGCATAATATATAGAGAATGTTAACTTTGTTTTTAATAAAATATAAACAAAATATAGCTTGTATTACTAATATTAATATAGCCTTATAATATTAATATAGCCTATATAATATTAATATAATAATATTAGGAATATTAATATTAAACTAATAATAAAGACTGATAAGACAATAACTACTAAAGTTTTTAAAAACAAGGAACAACAGAATTTTGCATCAGGAAGTATAAGTTAAGCACTTGATAGTTTAAAAAGTATTGAAAAGTGTTGAAGCATTTGTTTTTGCTGTAAAAACTGTAAATTTTGCAATAAAAGTTAGAATATCAATCAATGGAATAACCTGATTGTCTAGGGTGTTAGAATTAAAACATAAATTAGAGGAAAGATTAATTGCAAATCACTAGTGTTTTATTACAAGAGCCAAAACAATTGCTTGCATGACAGCTAATTGAAACTATTGTTTGCATAAAAAACTATTGTTTGCATGAAAACTATTGTTTGCATGGCAGCTTACAAACAAATTAGCTGTCATACTTTTATTAATTCTACATTTTTTTCATCTTTTACTTTGCCATGTTTTGAAGTGAGAATATTTTGCTGTTGCAAATGTTTGATAAAGTTTCAAACTATTTGCATTGTTTCTTTCTAAGTTATGGAGTTGTATAATATTTTATTGCAAGTACCATATTGTTTGTTTAAAATACAACTTTTCTATAAAATATAAAAATGTGCCTAATATAATGCAACCTTAAATGATGACCAGCTGTAAAATAATTGCTACTACTAGTCGTTTATTACTCAGTTGGTATAAAAAAAAATTAAAATTCAAGTTGAAATCAATTTTAAAGTTTTTTGTTTCTTTTTAAATATGGTTAGTAATTGTCTATTGAAAACCAAATATATTACTATACTGCTTATATAAAATATCTATATTACTTATATTAAGGAGAGATAACCAGAGACGGTTGCCCCGGGCACCACAGCTTATGGGGTGCCACTGGAAATTATTTTTTTAGCAGTCTTCATAACTTTATAAAATATCTTTTTGATTGACTTTAATGGATATCAGGTTGCGTACATACACAAAGACCTTAGGCCCCGAGAAAAAGTATATTTTTTACTTTTAAGTCCATTTCAAAAATGTTAATTTTTGAAAATTTTTTTAAATATATTATATATTTATTTACTTTTTTAGTCCATTTATTGCATACAATTGTAAGTAATTTGTTGACACGAGTGACAGTAAGTGCAGTGGCTTGTTGCAATATAAAGAGGGTCAGTGAGAGTTATGGACTGTTATTAAGTTATTATAGCTGTGCATGTAATCTGAATAGTCAATGTACTCATGTTTGTTTTGCGCAGACAATAAACCGACAAGAAAATTGTTAAAAATGTCAGAATAAAAAGGGTTGCAAACTGTAATCAGTATCATTAAGGTCACCTTAATGATGAATTTAAAAACTTACATTATGAAGAGTTTATGTTTCCAGAAACAAAAACAAAGTTTTACATTTAATTTGAAATTAAATATTTTTTTATTGAAAATGATAAGTAAACTGTCAGGTTTTAAGAGAAAAAAATTAGCCAAGGATTATAAAGCAGACCATGAAGCAGGGGTGTGGAATCGTAAAAAAAAAGTAAAGACTCCCACTCCAGTTGTTAAAATTTTTTGAATACAACTCAGATTTAGACTCCAGCTGTTGAAATTTTTTGAGCACAACTCTGACTCCAACTCCAAAGCAAAATATTTGAAAAATTCTTTGAATTTTTTAAAAAATATTACGCAACAAGTTAAAAAATTGAAACGTTCTTTGAAGTTTAGTATGAACATAACGTTAAGTGAATGTTTTTTACATACACGTGCAAGAAGTTTTACTATTGGAGTCGGAGTCGCGATTTTGCTTAGAAACTTCGCAACTCCGACTCCACAGCTCTGCCATGAAGCTGTTTTAAGTAAAGTGGCATAACTAACACAATCTTTTCATTCTTCAAGTTTTTTACAACCATGTGAAACAAACATTTTGTGTGATGAAAACTCCTTAAAAACATCACCGCCCAAATTTTATTCCTAGAACAGGCCCTGTATCTATATATATAGTTTAATTGTTTATGTTGATATATTGGTACTAAATTGGTTCAATTTTTTTTTTTACATATTTTCCAGCTTCCATTCTGAATTTTCCCTTCTTATTTTTTTTACTGCATAACTAATTTAGTAAAAAAATGATACGATATTTGACGTTTTCACAGAATTCAAGTACAGTTCCATCCAACACAATACTTAGGTTGGGTTGTTAAAAAATTTTGTGTTAATTATATTTTTGTTTGCTTAAATTGTGAAGTAACCACTCTACATATAACATATAGTTATATATATAGAGTGGATTTTTTTAATTTATTAACTAAAAGTCTTCTGTTGGTTGTTTCAAAAACTCTTTTTAGATCTAACATTATGGTTATTACAAATTTATTATTGTTGATCTAAGATCTCCATTTAGACACAAATAGTTTGAATAGCTGTTTTTGTTGAGCGACCTCTGAATCTAAACTGTTTTTTGATATTAAGTCTCTATCTTCCAACTATTATTACTAAAAATTACTGTTATACTCTCAATGTGGTCTAATATGTGCTTGATAATTTTTTAACTTAACGTTTTGATTGATTGAATGAATGATTTGAATGATTGATTGTTGCACAAGAAGAAAATGAAGTAAATCAGACGTTAATCACTTAAAATAGCTCCTCTTTCTCTTTAAAAAAATAAAAACATTAAAAGAGGCACCCGTTGCACACAAGTTTTAGAGTATATTAGATACTATACAGTATACAGTTTAATAATGCAAGATGCAATGTATCGCTATAAAAAGAATGGTTTTATGAATATAATAAATAATGCAGCAATAAATAAGATGAAATATGTTGAGATTTGCACTTACTTTATATTTTTCAAATCCATTAAGTTTTTCTCTTGACAAGTATTTGTAATTAAAAAGCAATGATGAGGCCATTGCAGTAGATTATTACGATATAATATATATTATTACAGTATTGCAGTAGATTATTACGATATATTATATATTATAACGAACCGACAGAAATTTATCAATCAAAAAAACTTATTGACTTGTTTTTTTTAATTAGCTTTAGATTATTTAAAACCAATGTAAATGAGCAGGCGAGACAGATTTTGGCTAGAAGCAATACGTTAAAAGAAAAACTGCAGGACTTAATTTGTACTTAGTTTATGTTTTGTATGCATCATTAACTTATTGATACAAACAATACAAAAGATTGACTTATTGAATAAGTCAATTGAATAACGGGCGAGGCAGTCTTATGAGTAATGGTATTTTTCAATTTACAATTAAATGTTAAGAAAAAACGATAGTTAAAAAGTTTTCAAATAATCAAGCTAACTTATAGGTAGCGCATATATGAAATTTATGTGATTTTAAATTTTACCGCGTATTTTTCAATATTGTAATATGAGTAATTACACTAATAATTTTATATATTATATAAATATACTTATTCTTTTCATAAAGTACTACAGATGTAAATATGCAAAACGAAATGTAATAAAGTTGTTTTTAGATGTTGTTTATAAAATGGAAATGCCCGTAATGAGGGCAAGTTTAACCATCATTAAATTCGACCATCACTATTTCATTATTTATTTGTTACAACTATTATTGTTATTTTTATTATTATTAATTTTAAATTATTATAAATAAGAAAAAAATTAAAATAAAAGATGAAAAACTAAAAGAGACAATATTGTTGAAATATAAAGAAAGAAATAAAGTAGATAAAGTAAATAAAGAACGCGGGTTCTCCGTAGTCATCAAATCTTGTCACAGAGAAACTTTTTTTGTAAAATTAGAACTTTTTCAACAAAAGTTTTTAAATTTATTTATTTTCTTAAAATGATCTTCTACACCACTGAAATATGTGAACAATAATCTCTATAAATTTCTAAATAAATATAACGCGTAGAGAGACAATAGCATAAAAATAGAATGCGTCCATAATTTTCAAAATAAATATATTGTCTTGCGCCCACATAATCTTAATTGCTGGATATAATTGTTAGAATCTTATTTGTGAAAGAAGATTGTTAAAATATTATGAATCGAACATAATGAAAATATATTTGTACTGGTGTTCTTCCAAATACATATCTAGATTATCGAAAAGGTTGTGCAAAAGAAACTAAAGACCCATACGATGGTGTTGCTGAATATAAAGCCAGATTACTAAAGTAGCATACATACTTACTAAAGTAGCATACATACATATATTTGTGGATACGCATAAATCCCGACATGCATTCATTTCTTATATTATATATATATATATATATATATATATATATATATATATATATATATATATATATATATATATATATATATATATATATATATATATATATATATATATGTCGTTAACTAAATATATACTTACTCACTTATTTACACTTTTCTAAACACACATTTTATAAAACATATTATTGTTACAATTATTTATATTTCAGATTTATAAAGATTTATATCAAAATCAAGAAAAATATGATCAAGAATGCAGTAAAAAAAAACACATTAAAATTAGAAAAAAAAAAAAAAAAAACAAGTAATTACTCCTATTTAAAAGTTTCAGAAGAAATTTGTTCTCAATTATCAAAAGTTTTTGTTTAAGTTTATTTTTAAATTTATCAAGGAAAGAAATTGTTTTTAACTCATTGTTTATTTGTGTTTTCCATAATTTAGGAATTTGTGATCGAGAACATAGCAGAATAATTTGTTTTTGGTTGAATATAATTATTATTTGAAAATCGTCTTGGGAATAAATGATTTACTTTTTTTTTTATGAGTTAAATAGGATGGGTGCTATTTTATTATCAGCTTGAATATAAATATAAAAGTTTGATAAAGGGTAGGTTAAAATACATTGTGCAACAATATAAAAAAGTATACAACTGGCTGGAAGAAGAATGCATAAATTAGCCACATCACCGATAATAACGCCTCTAAATACCCGTATCACAGCAACAGCAGTTGAAAGAAATTTTAAGATGTTAAGAAATAAAAAAAGGCAATAAAAAAAGTTAAAAAATAAATAAAAAAAAAAGAAAAAGAATTTTTCGTTTTTGTTTATAAACTGAACGTAATTAGAAATTAAAAATAATAAAACTTCTGTTGCAATATCATAAAATATATTAAATTAATTTGTAGGTAACTTCAATAGGAAATATTTTCAATGAAAGTCTGATATTGAAATTGAAATGACATTCTGTTAATTTCATTCAAAATATTTTCGACATCGAAATTCTCAATATTGATGCTGTTCTTTTAAATAATTAATTAATTAATTAAATAAATTAATTTTAAATAATATTTTTAAATTTATGGAGATTTTTAAATTTATGGAGATTTTTAAATTTATGGAGATTTTTAAATTTATGGAGCTAATTTACTTTAATATCTTCTAAAAGAGACAGACAAATATATAGGGTAGATTAGGGTAATATGAGCACCTAAGTAATATGAGCATACTAAAAAATTTATAAGATGTAAGCAGTGGAATTAAAGTTGCTTTTTATTTTTTTGAATCGACTTTATGTGGTGATAACAGAAATCAGTATAGTTAGCGTAAGTTTAAAGACAGTAATTAGCGATCATTTACTTAAAACGCTATTAAATTTTTTGCGTTGTTAAAATATTATCACCATTAAATGTGTGGTGCGAAATTTTGGTGCTGAAATAATAAAATTAATTTTTTCAGAAAGAAAAATATGTTAGCTAGAAATCCGTTTCAATTTTGTTTGAAAAACAATGCATAAAAACACTTAGTATTGACTTTATTTAAAGATTTTTGTGTAATATGAGCATGCTCAAATTACCCAGTGTTTGTCATTGGAACTATCTAGTTTAAAATTTAAAAATTGCGGGGTTTTAATTTATTTTTATCAAAAATAAAGCATAGTAAAATTTTTTAAATGTTTTAACAAGACTAAATGCCTTTTTAAAAATTCAAAAAATTTGTAATTTTATTGTTTACAGGTTTGAGTTAATAAAATTGAAAAAAAACAAGCTAATTTTTTTTTTTTTTTTTTTTTTTTTTTTTTGTGCATAAAATGATCGTTTTATGCACACAAAAATTGTATTGCTTCAATACATTTCAAGTTATAGTAATAACGAATCATTATATTCCACAAATAAGTTCTAATTGTCAGGATGATATTTTTTTATTTAATCAATGTTATTTTTAAATCTAATTTAAAGTGCTCATATTACCTAGTGGCCTGGGTAATATGAGCACTTTTGCTACTTTTTAAAACTATAATTTTTAAAACCTGTACTACTTTATAAAACCTTTTTAAAACATGTACCGGAAATCCGGCTGGATTTTTTTTCTTTTTGATCAATTCGCTTCTGGCTCGAATTAAAAAATTTTCTTTGCTTTTTTTTTCATGACATGTGACACAGGCCGTGTAAATAAATTTAAAAATCATTATCCTACAGAGCAATGAAGAACTACAGGTAAACCTAGGTAAAAAATGCTAATGTAATTTTTTTTGCAGGAATAGTAGTACTGCAAATACATTTTCAAAAATTATATTTGTATTTTTTACTTCGGTTTACCTATAGTTTTTTATTGCTCTGTTGGATAATGATTATTTGATTTATTTACAAAGCCTGTGTCACATGTCATAAAAAAAAAAAAAAGAAAAAAAAAAAAATTAATTCCAGCCAGAAGCGAATTGATCTAAAAGACAATAATTTCGGCTGGAATTTCGGTATATCTCTAATCATGAGTATTGATTCCTGAACATTGTTTATTTCAATAATTTTGAATCCATCATAATTATTTTTAAAAATATTTTAATTTTTGAATAAGGTACTCATTTTACCCTAATCTACCCTACATTAAAATCCGTAAACACAGAATAACGTCTTAATTTAGATTTAAATTGCGGAAATGTTTTTTTCTCTGATATTAACAATATGCTGAAAATTTTTCCACAAAGTAGATCCCTGGTACTTAATAAAGTAAGAACATACATTTAGATTATATTTTTGAGTAACAAAATTATTTTCTGAAAACTTGGTGAAGTATTTATGACATACTTCTTTAAAATAGTAATAGAATCTTCCATACGATCTTCCAAAAGCCCTAAAAAAACTTGATGTAATAATGTTCGCTGATGATACAAATTTATTTTACTCATCGCCGTCTATTAGCGACCTTTACGAATCTATGAACACTGACCTCGAAAACCTCAACATCTGGTTTAAAGTAAATAAATTATATTTGAAAACAGAAAAAACAAAATATATCTTGTTTCACTCCAACCGTCTTAAAAACTTTATACCAGACACTCTACCTTCACTAAAAATTGATAACATAAACATCAAAAGAACTGAAATAACTAAGTTTCTTGGAATAATTATTGACTAGAATATTAATTGGAAAGCCCAAATTAATACAATAAACACAAAAATATCAAAAAGTATCGGCGTACTCTACAAAGCCAAACCTATGCTTTCCCAAGACAACTTAAAAATTCTCTTCTTTTCTTATATTCAAAGTTACCTAACATACGCTAATATTGCATGGGGAAGTACCCATAAAACTCAATTAAATTCACTCTACATACATCAGAAACATGCATCAAGATTAATTTATAATAAAAATAAATTCACTCATGCCGACCCTTTACTTAAAAATTTGAATGCATTAAATATCTATCAAATAAATATTTACCAAAATATCTTATTCATGCTAAAATACAAACTCGGATTTTTTCCGAAATACTTTACTGATAGCTTTTTTCATATCAACGCAACCATATCACACGAGGAACAGGCAACTTCACCCTGCCTTTAAAAAAAACAAAATTCTCGCGATTTTCTTTAATATACCGTGGCCCATACTTACATAACAAAATAATACTTCAAAATATGGAACTTAATAAAATGGATAACCTTATTGCTCTGAAAAAAAAACTAAAGCATATCATAATTAACTTAACCAACTTCATCGAAATGTATTAAACAATTTTGGAAAAATAGTAATAATAAAAAGCCCTACTACTTCTACTATATAGTAGATACCAAAATACTTATGTGTATTTGTTGAACTAGTTCATTAAAGTTTATTTTATGTTTTAAAGGTTCCCGATGAAAAGACTATTTTAGTCTTCTGCGAGTTTCCTTACAACAAAGAAAAATATTTTTTTAAGAATAATTATATATATATATATTCAACAACGTCCACAAGCAAATCCCTAGTAGCCCTGTGGTACGACGGACTTGCATATATCATTTAAATGCATGGGTTAACAGCCAGCACTTTCTATTATAAACAACGAAAAGTTACCTTATTTTGTACACTGTACAACGCGCATGCGTTAAACAGAATTTTGAATTTCTTTTGTCTTGTAAAAATTTTAATGGTACAAAAATTGTTTAATTGTACGTTTTGTACTTATATGTAAAAATATGTAATTTTCTTTTATTGAAATATATACGGATACTTGTGTTGTAAAAAAAAAAAAAAAAAAAAAATCGTTGGAGACAGTCCATACTTTATTTTATACTTTTTTTTAATTTTTAAATTTTTTATTTTTTTATTAACAATTTTTCATATAATCATGTAAAAAATAAATAACATAGTAAACATAGAAACTTCGATACGTTTTTAATTTTTTTTTATGATGCACACACATACACCTCGAATTTTAATTCTAATTTTTTTTATTATACACACAAACTAAATCGAATATAAAAAATACTCCTAGACTAGACTCTCCGAATCAAGTTGTTAACTTAATATAATATATAATATAATTTAATATAGCCTGCTACACTTAATACAACTAACATTATTTTGGATGAATCAACAACTCAATCTGGGTCCAAAGTTTGTGCCATTACAGAAGAAAATCTTTTATATAGACATTTTAACAAATGTTGAAATGCGCGCTTTGCCACTTGAAAAACAGGATAAATCAACCCCCTGGCAAAATCTCAAAACTGTTCTAAAATTTTGAAAAATTCATGAAAACTAAGATTAAAAGATAATTTAACTAAACAACAACGTCTTTCTATAAGAAAATTAAAGATGAATTCAGATATTATAGTTATCCCTTTAATAAAGGCACAGGTTTCGCATACTATACGAAAGGGATGCATGTCTTAAACTAGAAGAACAAATTAAAAATAGCAGAATTATTGATTATGGCCCAACACCCACACATACTACCAAATTTCAAAAACAACTGTGTAAATTAAAAAAAGAGGGTAAGTTAGTCACAACTACGTATTTTAAAATGTATCCATCAGATTGCATACCACCTAGAATATATGGAATGATTAAGGCGCACAAACTTGAAAAAGATTACCCAATGCGTCCTGTTGTATCAACAATCAACACATCACCATATGGAACCTCCCAATACCTTGTCAATATCATTCAACCGACACTAATCAAAAACAAAAATAGACTTATTAATTTAAATAATTTTATTAGTGAAACTAGACTTTGGAAAATAGATCCCAATAAAGTTCAAGTTCATGAGATATGTAGACGATTGTCACGTTTGCTTTGACTCAATAAAACAACAACAAATGTTTCTAAGTATCCTAAACGAATAAAATCCTGCCATAAAATACATTGTTGAACTCGAAAACCACCAAAAACAACTTAATTTTCTAGATATTATTATTACGAACATGCAAGGAGCTTACGAATTTCAAATACATCAAAAAGAAGCAATAACTAATATTCAACTTAAACCAAGTTGAAATATCAATCCTAATATTATCACTTGCGTATTCAAAGAGTTTTTATGTCGTGCAAAAAGATAATATTCACAAAAATACCTACAACAAGAAATTGATTTTTTAATAAAAATATTTGCTGAAAACACGAAAAGAACAATTTAACTAATATCGCCAGAGACTATATAAAAATAGATGAAAAAATACCAACTAACAACCAACTGACAACCAACCATTTATAAGACTACCATGGATATCAATTGCTGGTCGCAAACTTAGAAAATAATATAAAAAACAAAACATAAAAGTTATATTTACATTACCCAGCTAGCTCACTTACATTGGGCCAACGTATGTAATAAAACCATCGCGAACGTCGGCTCTTCTATCGAATGCAAAACCAACGTTGATTCAATGTCATTTGGTTAATGATAAAATTATTACCGACGGAACTAAAAACATCTGGCAAATTTACATTGGTCCAATGTATATAAAAACATCGCAAAAAGTTGATTATTTTTACGATCTAAACCCAATGTTTATCAAATGTATATGTTTCGACGTTGATTCAATGTATATAAATCAACGTTTTTCCAATATATGTAAAAACATCGCAAAAAGTTAATTGTTTTTACGAATTAAACCCAACGTTGATCTAATGTATTCGACCAAATATAGCTATCGCAAAATTATATAACTTAAAGATAATCTTCTGCGATTATTAAAATACCAAACCACAATCAATACAAACATGATTTTTGTTCCGAAGAGTTGCGATTTAATCGCTGACTTCTAATTCCAGCATTAAGTTCTAATTCAAGCTTAAGATTCCGACTCAAGCTCAAGATTCCGATGAGTTCCGATTAAAGCTAAATGCGATCTATGTAATACGCCTACCGCTGCCTTTCACTCTAACAAATCTTTGTTCTTCCCAAACCTTACTCTCGGTCTGTAGAGCAGGTTATGACGCTCCTTTAAGATTCAAACAAGTCTCTGCGGATCTTGGTAATGTGGCCCTCACAAGGCAATTAGCTGGCGGAGGTTAAACCACAAAACCTTTACATGTATATATATATATATATATATATATATATATATATATATATATATATATATATATATATATATATATACATATCCCAGCTAGCACACATACGTTGTTAAAACATTAGAACAATGTCGCGCGTTTTGTTGGCCCAACATCGGCAACCAACGTTGTTTTTATATCATTATGGTTACAAATGCGACGTCGCCAAATACTAAAAACCAATGTTGATAAAACGTTTATTTAAAGTCGGAAAATGGTTATATTTTCTACGTTGATTCAACGTTTTATTTTATACGTTGGCCCAACGTTATATTTTTAGTTTGTATTTACGTTAAACTTTAGTTGGCAAAATGTTGTATTCAATATTATTTGGAATTAAATTTTTATTAAATTCTATTTTCTTTATATATTTGAAATATATACATACATACATATATATATATATATATATATATATATATAATATATATATATATATATATATATATATATATATATATATATATATATATATATATATATATATATATATATATATGTATGTATATATATATTTCAAATATATATATATATATATATATATATATATATATATATATATATATATATATATATACATATATATATATATATATATATATATATATATATATATACTGTTAGATTCTAACAGGGACTCAGAGAAGGTAAGGATGATGCGTTTATTATCACAACCTTTCATAGAGCCCCTTTAGTCACTCATAAAAAAACACTTTAATTTTTAAAATAAAATAAAAACTTATATATTATAATATATATATATATATATATTTATATATATATATATATATATATATATATATATATATATATATATATATATATATATATATATATATATATATATATATATATATATATATATATATATATATATATATATGTATGTATATATATATTTCAAATATATATATATATATATATATATATATATATATATATATATATATATATATATATATATATATATATATATATATATATATATATATATATATATATACTGTTAGATTCTAACAGGGACTCAGAGAAGGTAAGGATGATGCGTTTATTATCACAATTTTTCATAGAGCCCCTTTAATCACTCATAAAAAAACACTTTAATTTTTAAAATAAAATAAAAACTTAATAAAACAAAGCTTATTTTGTTTTAGTGTAAAAAATTGAAAACAAAAAATATCAAAACAAATAAGAAAAAGAAAAAAAAGATACTATAATATGTAAGATGCTTTTTAGTTTGCCATTTAAACGATGAAATGCTTTTTAAGTATTTAACATAAAAATATTAAAAAATACTTTTTAATATTTTTTATTTTGGAAATGATTCCATATTGATGGTCCGCGGTTTGTTATTAAAAAACTTGACTCCTGT
Source organism: Hydra vulgaris (assembly GCF_022113875.1). Classification (NCBI taxonomy): domain Eukaryota; kingdom Metazoa; phylum Cnidaria; class Hydrozoa; order Anthoathecata; family Hydridae; genus Hydra; species Hydra vulgaris. The sequence continues at coordinate 2,059,775 of NC_061157.1, read as the reverse complement.
GATTTAATTTTCCCTAGGTGATAATTGTATCTGGTATTTGAACGCAGATTATATTTTTCAGAAAATAATATCAAAAAAATATCTGAAAAAACGCTTGGTAGTAGATTGTTTATATACTTATACATAAAAATTAATATCTGTGTTAAGTTTCACAAAACCTAGAACTATCATGCTTTTCATCGCTGTGGGCAGGTTTGCTTACCTATTTAAATAACTAATTTAATAATTAATAATTAAACATGAGCTGCATGACTAGGAATATTTTGACTTTGAACTCATTTAATGCATTGAGCTTACGTAAAAGTGGCTCACAATTCACAGTTCTTGTTGCTCCAAACACGATTCTACATGCATGTTTTTGTTTAGTATAAATTGTTTTTAACTTAGCATTGCTGGTGCTTACCCATACAATATTGCCATTATACCTATGTATAAGGGAAAAATATAAAATTTTTAAAGACCTAATATCTAAAAATGGTTTTGCTTTATACATCATTGTAATGTTTATAGAAAGTTTTCTTTCAAGAGAGCTTATATGATTCCTCTATGATAAATTTTCGTCTAAAATAACACCTAAAAAGTTTACAATTGTTTGTCTAGTAACATTTGAATCATTAATTTTAAGATAGGCAAGCTATGATCGTGGTTTTTAAAACTGATTTTTAAAACTTTTAACCTTTATTGCAAAAAGTTATTGTTTTCCTAAATATCATTCATTATTTACACAATGAGGGCTTAAACTTTTTGTTTATAAATTTTGTAGATGTTATAAAATGAAAAATGACATACAAATCTCAAAATTGTTTTTTTTTTTCCATTTTCGGTTTTCTTAGTTGAATTTTTCTGAACATCTTTTAACTTTATGAAACAGTCAAAGGGTTAAAGGAAGGTTTTGATTGGTTTGTGAAGTAGAATAAACTTAGCTTTATTAACTTTAAGTGAAAGTTTATTACAAGTAAATCATTCGTTTACTTCTTTATTAACTGTTTTTAAGAGGGTTTTTACATATGAGAATAAAACAGATTGGATTCATCTGAAGTAAGAGATAGATCATTTATATAAAGTGAAAACAGTAACGGTCTTCAAATTGAGTCTTGAAGAACATTTTATTTTAAGGTATAGCGGGGCTAGTTGAGCATAAGGGCAAGTTGGGCAATTAAAACATCTCAAAAACTACGCATCACATGACAAAACATCTAATGGATGAAAGTTAAGGAATTAGAATGTTAACACAATGTGCAAAAAAAATATTGTTGGAAAGACGTTGAATAAGATAGATACACTGGCACTTTTTCTACTTTTGACCGAAAAAGTAAAAATAAATATTTTTGCTATTTTTTGCTTAGATGCTTATAAAAAATTTTATTTGACATCACTTAAGTGTTGAAACTTTAACAATTTACAGGACGTTCAATTAAAACCAGCCGTTTTGTTATAAGTCTTGGTGTTCTCTTTAAAACCTGGCTAATGTGTCACTTAGTCAAGTAGGGGTGCTTTGAAAATAGTAAATAAAACTGAACTTTTGAACACAAAAAAACAACTTTAATAAAAAATAATTTAAGATAAATTATTTGTATATATATTTTAAAATTAGTAATTTTTAAATCAGGGTTTAAAGTTCTAGATAATTGTATGAAATAATGAAATGAAATGAAATGATATGAATTAATGAAATAATAAATTTTATGACGTTTTCTTATTATTTAATTTTTTCTCTTCTCGTATTTACGTCATTAAAATGCATAAAATAAAAAGTTTATAAATTAAGCTCATGCTTACTGTTAGTGAAAGTTTTATTGACGATTCACCAAAGTTTCGTACCATAGATATTCATTAATTTGTTGATTGCTCAACTTACCCTACACTATTGCTTAACTTACCCCGCTGGGGCAGATTGAGCAGCTCCCCAAATTTAAGCATTATCTTTTTAAAAAAATCAAAAAGTATACTTTTTTCTTAACAAATTTTTAGCAGGTTAAGTTATCTTTCAAATAGTGAAAAAATTATGTAAATCCGATGCATTCATAAGATTTTTTAGATTTATTAAAAATAGCTAGCCCCTTACTACCCTAGCCCTTTACTACCCTAGCCCCTTACTATCCTAGCCCCTTACTATCCTAGCCCCTTACTACCCTAGCCCCTTACTACCCTAGCCCCTTGCTACCCTAGCCCCTTACTGCCCTACTTTGTTTTAACATTTCCATATTGAATGTATTGCTCTCTGTTTGATAAGTATTCTTTAAAACACAGTAAACTATAGTTTTTTATTTTATAATATTCAAGTTTTTTTTAAAGAATAACATTGTTGACTGTGTCAATGGCATTAGACAAATCAATAATCCTAATGTAAAAAAGTCATCGTTAAAGGCATTGATCACATGAGTTACTAACTCAGTCTATGCGTGATCAGCTGAATGATGTTTTTAAAGTCCAAATTGATCGTTGTACAACATGTTATTGAGGCAATAAGGCAATAGACAAGATAAGTGCAATTTTTAATTTTTCTGGAATACAAATGAAAATATAACGAAGAGCTAAAGTTAAACTTTGTTAACCCCTATCGCTTTCTTATGGTAAAAATGTTGAAATGTTTTTAATGTCTGGTGCTTAAAAACGCGAATGAAAAGCGGAGAAGAAGAAAAAAGCGTTTCTTAAAACACATAGATATGCTTATTAAACTTTGTTATTTATGAACTAGAGCGGATCCAGACCATCTAGTATTCTATTGGTATCCCAATAGTCTGATTTAAAATTTGCACCACACAATTTTATTAAAATTATATATCACTATTAAACAACCTTCTAAAACTAACTTCCTCTTTCAAACAAAATGTTCTGTAAAATTTACAAAAACGTTTAAAAATTTACAAAAACGTTTTTTTCCGAAATGGGGGGGGGGGGGGAAGCGCCCCCAACACGCTCCTCATCAAATCCGCTCTTGTAGTGAGCCGATATTTCCAGATCTCGGGGTTTAATTCCAAATAATGGAATCCTGTTGTTGTATTCAATATTATTTGAAATTTAATTCCAAATAATATTGAATACAACAACAGTCTCGGGGCACTAAGCATTACACTTTTACTAAAAAATGAAAAAGATTATTAATCTAAGAACTTTTAAACTATTCTTACGCATGATGCGGCCGTGGCGCAGTGGTTACTTTATAAGCGCTTACTTTATAAGTAGGAGATCCAGGTTCGAAACGAGTTCTGGACATAAAATTTTAAAAAACCGGAGTTTTTTTCTACTTTTTCGGATTAATTCAGTTCACTAATAATAATTAAAAAACTGGCTACCACTGTCGTATTACGGTTCAACCCATCAACTTTGCGGACTAAATTTAACATAAAAAAACATTATGCAAAACCTTTTTTTAGCTTTTCTTGGTTTTTAATTAATTTAATCATTAAGATAAAAATATTTAAAAAAATTTAAAAATTTTTTAATTATCTTGAAATTTAAAAACTTAAAATTACCTTTAAACTACTAACTTCCGAAAAAAAAGTATTTAAAAAGTTAAAATTGGAAACTTCTATGAAAAATAGTAAATTACCGCTTAAAGACGCATTGTGCGTCGAATTGTTTTCTGATATTTAATAATAGTTAGTGGAACTTGCGTGTGTAACCACTGGTTAGTGGAAGTAAAGAAGCAGCTTTTGTTATTTTATGCTTACTAAAATAAAATACAGTCAGGTAGAATGAAATGGAGAATAGAATGAAATAGTATCGGAAGCGAATTTTGCTGGCATCGAACTTAAAACTTATCCTTGTATAACTTATTTTATAAAATTATACAAGGATAAGTTTTATAAAATTTTATGTATAAAACTAATTTTCCGGTAAATAGTTTTGAGCTAAAAACAAAAACAGTAAACTATTGGGTTGAATGAAATACGCAAAGTATTCGCTTGGTAAATAGATACTTTATTAATTAATTAAGTTTAAACAGACCAATAAATTTTTATAAATTCTTTGTTTAACTTTTAAATCAATTATTATCAAATCTATTCAAATATAAAATATGCCTTGAAAAAACTTGCACGTAAAAAAAAACACTGAAAACCAAGCCGCACTTACGGTGGCGAAAATAAAGAGTAGCGAGCCTCAACAAAGTTGCTCAAATATTTAGCATATCAGTAGCAACTCTTTATAAGCGTTTCAATAGCATAGTTAAACCAATTGGCAGTGGCTCAAACACAAGATTGCCGCAACATTTTGAATCAACTCTTGTAGTTACACTCATCAAATTATCCGATTGGGGCTTCGGTAGTACTTGCAATGACGTCATCACTTCAGTTACCGACTATTTGCAACACAAAGGTCAATCTCACCTTTTTTCCAACGGTAAATCATAGAAAGATTGGTACAAACGTTTCATCAACAAGTGGAGTCATAAATTAAACATCAGAGTCGTTGGCAATACTTCATCGCTCAGAGCCGCTTCAACGAATAAATCAATTATACAGTTGGAAATTGCATCAATGATGCTGGCAATTGTCTTGCGTCATACATTATTTATTAATACAAAAATTGGTGCTTAAGTGGTTCAAACAATGTTGTATATGCAACATCTTTGTCTGTGTGGATGGTAGATAAGCAATTTGTGCTATGTACGTTCCCGCCAAAAAATGTCCCGTTAAATAGTTTAGTCGGTTTGCTCAAAATTTAATTATTTTAAATTAAAAATTAGTTTAATTAACTATTTGATTAAATAAATCGAACTTTTGTTATCCAATTATAGGTACTCAATTCGTTTTAGTCGTAGATGGGCACTTGACACATGTTACCTATTGGGTTATACTTTTTTATAATAAAAACAATATCTTCACTGTAAAACTTTACCGTGAATATCACGGTATTATACCGTTACCCATAAACGCCAGTACTATACCGTGATTTCACGGTACAGAAACGTAAAATATTTACGGTAGAATACCGTGAATTTATATTTGAATTCCCGTTTTTCTACCGTGAAACTTTTCCGTTTTTGTACCGTAAAATCACGGTAAAGTACTGGCGTTTATGGGTAACGGTATAATAACGGCCTTTTGCTCCTTTTAGTCGGCGCACGGAAATTTTTAAAAAACCCTGTTTATTATATAAAGCAGCAATAACATCGTATTAAGCGAGTAATATCAAAACAATAATGACAAATTTATCTGACAGTGTGTCTAGATTAGTCAAAATATATTCATGTGTATACACAATCTATCAAACATAAAATAAAAAATCAAATAAAAACACGATATATGCATTTACACACTCTAATATATTATATTGTAATATATAATGTATTGAACTACATTACCAAAACAGCCATTATATATATATATATATATATATATATATATATATATATATATATATATATATATATATATATATATATATATATATATATATATATTTAAATGAAGCTAGCTAATTTCTGCATCATTTTTAACACAGTTCTATTGACAGTCATCGCCTTCTTTGTGCATCGCGACTTCGATCCCTTTTCAGGATTGATTCCAAAAAAAACACTAAAAGCAATGAAACAGAAATGATTTCAATTTCAAGTTAATATTTTTTATATTTATTCATAACTAATTTTTAATTGAAGTTAAACTTTCTTAGCAAGTTTTATCTCAATTTTAGACACAATAATGAAAGAACAAAAATTTATCTTAAATAAAACATATATTAAAGTTATAAATATTAATTAAAATAAACAATATAATTATAAACAAATAAGAAAAATATATAATTATATAAAAAGATAATAATTTACCGCTGGCAAAATTCTAAAGTTTTTGATACTTCATTTGGATAAGGAATGTTGAATACATAATAACAAGCAAACAAACAACAAAATGCTTTCGTAAAATTTGTAATGTTCTCTACTATTGGAATACCGTCAACAAGTAGAACGAACCTTTTTGCTGTCAGCAATGCATCTCCTAAATAGAATAGATGCACAAAACGAAAGAACTTTAATTTAAGAAATAAATTTTTCAGTATCTTTCAGTAAACTTTTAAACTATGTTTGCAACTAAATAAAATATCATAATAAAAATTAACACAAATTGATTGAAGTATTGTATAAAAAACTATATATATAGTTCATTTAGTCTAAGCTGAGAAATAAATATTTTTAAACTATAGTTTAAAAATAAATTTAATTTAAAAATTATATGTACAAATAACAATATTAACTATTTTATATATGGTATACATACTTTTAAATAAATAAATTTATAACTGATACATACCTAAAACACACAAATGAGGAGTAAGAAGTTGACCACGTGGAACTTCAGACATGTCAGTTGTTTCCTATTGAAAATTTAAAGTAAAGCATTAATCGTGTTATATATATATATATATATATATATATATATATATATATATATATATATATATATATATATATATATATATATATATATATATATTTGAAACTAAAAAACTATTAGAATTGCTTTTACTTAGTTGCATACAAAATCAAATATAGTATTACATAAACACACAGTTTAAATTGTGTGTGTGAAACTACATAAATATCATGTAATATCACAACTACTAGATTAATTTTATGCAACTAATTTATGAGACACATCCATACCTCATAGAATGCACTACCTGTATTATCAATATAGCTACGAAAAAATTGAAACACTGTTTATACATACATCCATCAACAAAAAAAGACAATGCAACTTTTCATCAAAAAGAAAGACCAATGCAGTCATCAAGCTAGGAGCCACAGGTAGATCAGAAGCAGTTGCAACTTTTAGCTCATCCATTGATTGCATAGCTTTTTTTATGTGTTCATTTGTAGATTTACAGTTTAACAAAAATGCTGCTAATTTTTGGTCAGCTAATGAAGTTGTTAATTTTTCAGTGGCTTTTAAGCCACCCATCAACACATCAAAGTGATTCAGTAATCCGCTCACCTACACATTATTATTGCATAACTATTCAATTATACATGTATTAAAAACTACATAATTATTAAAAACTACATAATTATTCAATTATATATGCTCAATTATATACAGGTATTAAAAACTAAACTTACTAAAATCTACATAATTATTCAATTATACATGTATACTTATTCAATTATATAAGAAGTTATACAATTGAAAAACCTGTCAAAATGAAATGAAATTATTAGATGTAACAAAACAATTAAGTAACTATTTTGATGTTAGAATATGGAATTAAGATAAATAAAATAAAATCAAGTATTACCGTAAACAGCTCTGGAAACTGTTGCATCAATTCTGGGAGCAGAATTAAGTTCCCATTTATAGCACTTCGCTGCAACCTGTACAGTTTTTCAGCTGGAGTAGACTGTGAGCTAAGCAATCCTGTACATTCCCAATTGAGACATCCATAACTATCTCTCTTTCTATTCATAAAAGGATGTTTTTTTTCATCGTCTTCAGCAGATACCTTTTCTACTTCAAAATCCACTTCTGGCAAAGCACGACGTGGGCGCTGAAGATAATCATAACGATTGACTAATTGTAATGTCAGACTATCATGACCACTACCTATCAAATTACCATTGTATTCATCCTTCAATGCTTTTGGATATTTTAAAACAATTATGGATGCAATAATATCCAAGTGTTTTTTCAACGGCTTTAGACAAACTGATCTAACTTCGTCCAATACTATCCGCACCATTGCCGTTCTTTCTGTTGCACTAAGACGTTCACCGGATTCTAGTTTTTCAATCGTTTTCTTATCTATTTTTCCCCATGGTACATTAAACAACATGCACCAATCAGAAGGTCCAAAATAATTTGATGCCGCTAAATTCAAACTCAATTTAATCAAAATAAAATACAACTTAACATGTAATCGGGAACAAACCATTCAAATAAGATTAAATAAAATAGTTATTATAAAATTTACATATAACAAAAAAAAAGTGATTATAAATATGTAAGTTACTTACCAGAAGATCCTTCTGCTGCTAAAATTTCAGTAGAAGAGCAGGGTATACATGGTGACGACAAAGTCATCAATGCTGGTGTCAACATGTTGGAATCAGCTGTAATGAAATGGTCACAATAATCACTAATAATGTTAACTATAATCAACTAAGAAACAAAAAATTAAGCTTGGCATAAATTTTTCATTAATGAAATGATGTACTTAAATAAAAAAATTATTTTTAAAATCATAAGATCATTGAACAAAATAATTTATTTTTCATACATTATAAAATATATACTTCCATTAAGAAAAAAACAACTTATGAATTACAATGACAATGATGAAACAAATTAATCAATGCTATAACACAAGCATGCATGATATACATCCTATGATAGTAACATTTTTACTTTGGATGGTTGGGTAGCAGTATGATATTACATAATATATAACAATATATATTATGTTATATACTAAGTAATATCATACTGCTATACAACCATTTAAAGTAATATATTATATAATATATTATGTTATATACTATGTTATATCATACTGCTACACAACCATCCAAAGTAAAAAAAGTTTATATTACAAACAAAACTGTATATTTATATTTTTTCTAACACAAACTAAAACTAAAAAGTTTTGATCACCTACCCACATTATTTGATAACCATGATTGAAGTAGTTTTCGTTTTTGTATTGGTTTTAGGCCAAACAAGTCTTCAAATGTAACTAAATGAAGATCTGCTTGAGTCTCCACTCCAACATCCAGCTCCAAACTAGTTGCAAGTTGCTCTAATAAAGTTGCATCTATAGATGGCAGGATTCTAATGATGCTGGTTTTAATAAATTCCATCACCTACACAAACAAAAAAAACTGTTAACTCTGTAATGATTTAATCCTATATAAGAGAATAGCGCAAATGTATCAGGGGTTAATTAGGTTAATTAATAAATTATCAGGGTTAATTTATAAATTAGGGTAGTCAGTCAGTTTAAAAAACAGAAGAGATTTTTTAACATTATTGTTATCATGACTATTTAAAAATTTAAAACTAGAAACATTTAAAAAAATTAATAGTTGAAATTTTAAACAAAATATTTTATAAAAATAAAACATTAAAAAAAAAAAATGATTTGAACTAATATTTATTAAATTATTATTTATCTGTTCTCAAATCTTGACACTGAACATGACACTGCATGTTTAAGTGAAACCATTTTTCGATGCTGGTATATGTAAGCTGGTAACGGCAGATAGTCAATTAAGCATGGCAGTGCAAGACATATAATTTTATCTGTAGAACCAAATATTTCATATAAACCAAGTTCATGGACAAACTCAGTCTTTTGAATCGCGACAATAACCCGAGGAATGCTACAGCTTGGATCTATAAAAATAACTATTATTTTTCCAAAAATTGGAAACTCATAATCTTTTGAAAACTCACACAATAAAAAGAGATTTTTCTTGTAATGTGTGCCACGAAAAACAACATGCGTTGAAACATCATGCGGAAACTGACCACATGTATTTAATATTAAACTGTTTATTAAAGAATTGAAATTTGTTCCATTAAACAAGAAGGAATCAATAGAAAAATAGTCCTGGGTTGTAATGCTTGAATTGTTGTATGCTTGCAGCAATTGATGGGTGCTAGTCAATGTTTTGCATAAGTGTTTATAATTATGGTAATTTCGAGCACATCGTTTAAAATAAGAATGCTTGCTCTCAAATCGCAGTGTAAACACACGTATGAGAGGGCCATATCGTAGTATAAGCTGTGGGTAATGACACAAATAGTGATGTTTAGGTAAAAGTTTATTATCAGGAAACAGTTCCTTTCGTCCAGACAAATACTCGTGTATTAGTGTCTTTAGGTATGCAATATGTGCAAGATCAATCTTTGGTGAACAAACCAACTCCATAATTTGTTTTAATTTAAGATACAGTAACCACACAGAGTCCTCATAATTAGTTACATATGATCCAATAATTATGGAAAACAAACGCAAAAACACCCAGTTTTGTACTGCATGGCCACTTAGCTTCTTTGTGCACGATATTTTGTTAACTTCACATGGTTTGTCTTGTGCATCATTTTCTAAATACTTAAGTAGATTTATTCTTCTATTTAGGTTGTTATAAGAAAACCATCGCTTAGTAACAAAATACTTAATAAAAAGATACATATCTTGTGATACTAATCCTTCAAAACAGTCATGAGCTAGACATGGTGGCAAACCAGTGGAGACATGAAAATCACTAATATCATTAAAAGGTGACTGAAATTTGACGCCTTCAAAGTTGTTTAAACCACAGTTTGCTAGTTCAAGCAAGCTTCTATTATGTATTTCTTTTGTTCTTTCAGGGCCACAAAAGTGAGGATTTGTATCAAATTCGATACGTGTCACTAAGCAGTATCGACAAAAGTATTGAGCTGTACTGAAATTTTCACAAAAACCTCCAATAGCATGTGATCCAAGATTATCACCCAGTATACATAGAAGCTTTATTGTTAATGTCAAGGTGTCAGAAAAAGCAACACCAGACATTGAAATTTCCTGTAAATTAGACAATAAAGGAGCAAACACCTTCTTTAAGCCAAAAAACTTAAAATCAACATCTCGACACATAAGCACTAATTGTAGTTGATCGGATGTGTATCGTTTTTGGGACGGAATATTTGCTAATGTCAGATAAACAGCTAGTGTTTTATGTTTTTTCTTTCCTGAACCAATAGGATTTGTAACTTCAAAGGAATCTTGGAACAACATGAGGTATATTATCTTTTCACTAGATATTGCAATTGATTGCATTAGTGATCCACTAGAAATGTCTGTAAATACACCTGAAGTACTACTGTGTTTCAGCCAGAATCCAGTATTGTTGCTGTGTCTTGAGTACAGCATACATATCAAATCTTTTATTGAAACATATTGGGCTGTTCTAAATTTTTTATTATTATCATAGCCTAATGCAAATTCAACAGGCTTTATGTAAACCATATTTTTATGGTAAAAGGTTTTCCTGCTTTTTACACTGCGCAAAACATGCAAAGAACTTTTTTTTTTATGTTCAATATTGATTAATTCTTTAAGAACATCATCTCTAACATTGATAGGAAGACTTGACGTTGCAGATGATAGAGTATGCAACAAATACTCAGTACTGTAGTTATTAGCAACTTCAAGCTCATCTGCAATGCTTTGAATGCACGATACTGGTAGAATGTGTTTCACTTGTAATTTTAAAAAAAACATTGCTTGACATTGCACATAGTCTTCCAATGTAATGCTTTTACCTTTATTTAAACTTTCTCTAGGGCACAACTCAGGTGGACTGTAATTTTCTAAAATTGCTGCATGGTTGTCATTATTAACACTATCTGGGATATCTGGAATGAATGTTAAATATATTGATTTTATATGTCGTGCATCCCAATTTTTATGCTTTCTTGTCCAGTGAGATGCTAATGAACTTCGATTATTAAGAACTGTATTGCATTTTACAAATGGACATACAATTTTATCATGTGAGTCACTATGAGTTTTTAGGTGAATAAGAAATTGAATTAATCCTTTACATACTTGTTTGCATAACGTAATGCCACATGTAAACAATATTTCACTGTCTTGAAATTTTGACCAAGCAAGTGTACTAACTGTTTGATTATTATGAGCAGTTTTTACATGTATTTTGAAAGAAGAGTAGCTTTTAAAATTTCTGTTGCAATTGTTGACACAAGGAAAATATATGTTTGCATCATGACGGTGGCATGAATAATGAGTAACATAAGCTAATAAAGATTTTGCTTGTAGACCACATATATGACACTTTAACTTTAAATTTTTATAACAACTTTCACGTGGAGTTAATTGTGCATAATTGACTTTAGAATAAACAGATAAACTATTTTTTGTACTAAATCCATTTATACTATCAATGTCAATAACTTCAATGTTTAAAGATGTTAATTCAAATCGAACTTCATTAGAATCTGTTAAATATCTACTGTACTGTTTTAAAAAAATGTACAAATCTGAAACAAACACAAATTTTATGACCACAGCAGTTCCTTCACTGGTCAAAAAACCATGACAGTCTCTACTATGTGAATCAAAAAGAAGAAGAAAATTATCAAATTTGAATATTGCAACAAAACTATCTTTTATACATAAAAGACATGTTGGAGACAGCTTAAATGCATCATCAAAAGCATGTTCAATTGATTTGGTACTGAATAAATTGACATCATTTTCTAATTGCAATAAATTACCAATTCCTATGTCAGTAATCTTGAGCATATTTTTTTTCCCAGAACAAATTACATGAGTTGGCAAATCATTTGGCAATAAATAATCTGTATTTATATCATTATCTCGAACATTTAGGTAAAGACTGTCTCCTTGCTTCAAAATATTATTTAGATCAATACTTTGTATACCATAATTCGTTTTTATTTTATTCATTGTATAACACAGAAATATAACTGAATTTGTTAAACATTGTTTTCCTCGTGAAAAATCTGAAAAACTAACATCACCTTGATGTAGAGCTGCAGAAATACAAGTATTTTTTGTTAATTCTGTCCATATTGGTCCAGTAAAAACAGAAGGTAATGACATTTTATGATTAATACAACTTTACAGAAATTTAATACAATTAAATATTACCAATATTATGTATTCAATATTACCTTGTGCACCAACACAAGTTAAAATAGTTAATTGCACAAAAGCTCTTATATCAAAATTGGAATGCTTTTACTTATACTAATAACTTATTAAATAAGTTTATTATTAAATAAGTTAATAACTTAGTTATAAAACACAAAATATTAAATATTAGCGAATTAAAAATTAGTCTAGAGTAATAATATTGAAATGCAATTATAATTTAATTACAGAGCTATTTTGTCATGTGATTCACATGCTGACATATTAAAATATGTAAAAAGTATGTATAGAAAATTAAAGATAACAAATTTCAATTTTAATAAAATAATAAACATGCTTTTACTATACGATAAGTGTCCACATTTATCGTATAGTAGAACTTTACGGTGATACCGTGATGGTGCAATAACGGTGTAATGTCGTAAACTTTACAGTATAATGCCGTGAAGACACTATTGGGGTAACATACCGTAAAATGTCGGTAAAGTACCGTGAATTTCACGGTAAAGTTTTACAGTGTTGTTAATTTGCTTACCAGGTTATTCGTTACATATTCTGCAGCCACTAGGTATTTATTTCAAAACAATTTTTTATTAGGAGAAGCAATGCAGACATGCTAAGATGCGAAGGGGTGTGTCTCAATAATATAAAATATTCGAAAGGTTGAAAGATGATGACAGCAAAAAAACAGCAAACAAGCTAGAAAACAACGTAACTTTGAGTTTGATGATGAGCAGCAGATAAATCTATCAACAACAGTGACTCCAACAGCAACAACAGCAGCAAACCAAGTTAAGTGTGAAATGTATCGTAATGTTTTAAGTGAAGTTTCACCTTGTCAAAATAATGAATGATAATAGAGATAAAATTTAAAATGTAAATTTTGGCAATGTCAAGCATGCATTTCAAAGCGATATATAATAGGTATTGAGTTTTATTGCACCAAAAAGTGGGCACAAGTGACAAATGAACTCCAGAAAATCTTAAAGACTCAACTTCATCACATAAATAAAAATGTTTTCTTTATTAATTGTTTTTTTAATTGTTATTACTGGTTGTTTTTTAAATTATCATCACTAGATGCATTTATTAATAAAGTATTCTTTTAATTATCCATCAATTTGCATGTTTCATTTTCCCCAAATATGAGGGTAAAATAAGAGTTTTTTTTTTCAAGTAAATAAAGTTTCTTAAAAACTTTTTGAAAAAAATTATTTGATTTTTATATATTTAAATACACCTCAAAGTTCTCCAGAACTTTAAAAAAAAAAGAATTAAAATGTCTTTTTTTTTTTACTCCAACTCTTTAGAATTTTTTTTTTTTTAATAATTGGTTTTCTTTTTTTTTCATGAATAGGTAAGATTGTGTCATAGATGGTTTTAAACGTTTTAAAAAAAATCGGCTCATGCTCAAAGGCGATGTAGTTAAATGTAAGCGATGTAATGTCAAAAAGATATAATTTTTTGTATATGAATTTTTTATTTAATATAAGTTGTATATTTAGTATACATGTAGCATATTTAGTATATATATTGTATATGACTTTTTTATTTTATAACCCAGTTATCATGAAAAACACTTTATTAAAGCATTTACAATGCTTTATATATGAAGAAAAAAAATCATTAAAGTTGTATGACTTTTATGACCTTTTTAGCATAATTTGAATAAAAAGACAGATAAATTTGTTTTAAAATAATGTTATTTACTTAAAACATCAAGAAATCCATATTTATATACACTCCTATATATAAATGACCAATTTTAGAAATATATGCTATCCTCAAATAAATCTCTTTAGTTTGAGAGAACCAATAAGAGCAACGACAACTTAGTCATCGGAAAATAACTCCTGTTTTATTGTGTTAATAAGACGGAAAAAAAATCTAAACTTCTATATAGTATTTGTGTTAATAAGCAAATAATAATAATAACAATATATTTCACGGACAGGTGGTAATCCACTGTTATTCAGGGTGGTAGCCCTCCTATCGATCAATGTTTGTGTTCTGCATCAAAGACACAAGTACTGTTAGTGATATACTCCAGGTAATCAACTTACCTGTAAATATAAAATCTAATAATCGTCTGACTAATTTAGCCATACATTTAAACATTTTATAAAAAACAACCGTCCTGCTCCCATTACAATAGAATTTGACTCAATAGATGTTCGTAAGAAGATAATCTCTTCAACCAAAAAGTTATGAAACACAAAACATAAGGAAACCTTTATCCGACCTGATTGTACTCCATCAGAGCAAGCAAACTTAAATAAGCTAATTGCTGAAAAAAATTTGAATGAACAGCTCAAATTCAACCTAAAACTTGATCAGCCCTTTCGATATGTTGCCCGCGGAAATACCGTTCGCTTATCGACGTCACCAAAACAATTCATGGAGTCAATAAGCATCCCTTCGTGGACCAAAAAAGAGCTGCAGATGCAAAAAAAGTTAAAACTGACGAATCTTTGTAAGCATTCACGTCAATCACAAACAATTAGAGCAATGGCCTCTAAATCATATAAACTATTAGCTACGGACCCAACAATTAAAAAAAACTAATTATCTGTCAGTTATCTAAACTATTTTCATACAAATGCTACATCATTGAACCACCAAAAAATCCAAGAGCTTTTTCTAACTTCTTCTAATTTTGAATATAATGTCATATTTATTACAGAAACTTGGTTTAATGAATTTTCAGCACCTTTTTTTCCTAATTACAATATTTACAGAAAAGATAGACCTACTCACGGTTGAGGTATCACAATATATGTAAAAAAAATTATAGCATAAATGAATGCACAACATATAAATTGCATAAAGGAATTAAACATTTAGAACAACTCTGGCTTAAACTGATATTAAATAAAGAAACTCTTTTTATAGAATGCACTTATCGCCAACCATATAGCAGCGTATCAACCATCAACGAAATTGCTAAATCCAATTCATATTCAAAAATTTTTATTGAAAACAAAATTTTCAAGGCCCTATTATTACTGGGGATTTTAACTTTGCAAACATCAAGTGGAACAAAGGTTAGTTAAATACAAAAAAACGGTGAAATCAGGGACGCCAAATTTGCTAATATTATTTTTGAACTCCATCTCCATCAAACAAACTTTTACACAATCCAATGGTTCTTCAAAAAATACACTCGACCTAATAATCAGCAAATCTGTTGATTGAATTAATGATCATCTTCATCATGAGATCATCTTCGGTTAAATCTCTAAAAATAAATCACAAGATCAATGCACTTTGTCCTGGCAGTTATCATAATTATCAGTTATCTAATGCTACTATCAGCAAAAATCTCTCTAGAAATTCTGAACTTGTATACAATAAAGGGGATTAGAATGCATTTAATTATTATCTTTCCAATTTGAAATCGGAAAAAATTTAGACGCAGGTGAATGCTTCCAACTTTTTTGTAATATCTACAAGACATGCTGCCAAAATTTCACCCCTTTATTACTTTAAAAAAAAAAACGCAAACTACCATTGATAACCCGTGAACTGTTATTCTTAGTCAAACACAAGAGAAAGCTCTGATTTCTTAACGTTAGCAGTACATGGAAAATTATTTTTCTGGTCAATCAGTACAAAAAACTCGAAATCTGGTAAAATAAAGCAACTCGTGATGCAATCCGTACCTATGAAATTAATTTATCTAATGACAAGAAAAACCCAAAAAAAAAATTGCTTATATTAATAGCAAACGCACTGTAAGCAACCAGATTGTGTCATTACAATCTATGGATGGTGAAATTAGTAACGACCAAGTTTTTATTGCCAACACACTAAACAAACAGTTTCAATCTGTCTTTACCGTTTAACTTCACAATCAAACTTTTTTACTAAACAAACGGCTGTATCACTTTTTTACATCTCCTTTGACTATAAGTCTGTTTCAAGTCACTTCGTTACTCTTGATGGTTATAAATCTATATGTGAAGATAGTCAGATAAGTCCTTTCGTACTTAAGGCATGCTCTAACCCAATAGCAACTCCACTAGCCATGATCTACCAGAAATCAATGGAACAAGGCATCTTACAAAAAGTCATACCTTGAGGTAAATGTGACTCCTTTGTTCAAAAGAGGTTCTAAAATAAACTCAAACAGTTACAGATCCATTTTCATTACTTCTGTGCCATGCATAATAATTGAGAAAATAGTTAAAAATAAGATAATACAGCATCTACTGTCTCAAAATCTTATATCAAATTGTCAGCATGGTTTTATAAACAAAAAATCTTGTGTTACTAATTTATTTGAAACTATAGATTTTTTCGACCAACAATAAATCACGTAAGCTTCCTGTCAACATTTATAGATTTTGCTAAGGCGATTGACAAATTTCCTCACACTAGACTGCTACAAAAGTTAAAATCCTATGGAATTGAACGTAAAATTTTAAACTGGATTAAAGCGTTTCTTTCAAATTGTACTCAACGTGTCCAAGTTGAAAATGTAACATTAGAATAGGAAAAAGTTATTGTGACTTTCCTCAAGGCTTAGATCTTGGTCTAACGCTTTTTCTATCTTCATTATTGATTAACCAGAAAAAATTAGTAGCAAAAATATATGCAAAATGTATGCCAACGACACAAAAATCCTTAGTGTGGTCAGCACTGAAGGACAAAAACTTTGTTTGCATGCTTACATTGACAACATTGTTATTTGGGTTTAATAATAGTTTATGGAAATAAATATTACGAAATGTAAAATAATGAATTTTAACCAATTCAAATCTGTTCCCCATCAACATTTTATTGATGACCATGGCTCAAAAAACAGTCTTAACAGAATTCAAAAAAAGCTATATACACTTATATACGTTTATAAGTGTATATAGCTTTATATACACTTATACAACTCTTCATTCCAGTGGAGTTTGAAGACTTTTATGCTTAAGTAATAAACTTCAGCATAAAAGTCTTCAAACTCCACTGGAATGAAGAGTTGTAGTTTCTTTATGTCTGCCATTTTTTCAATCTTTATTGGTACTTATCCTGCAGAGTAAGCTTTTTTACTTTAGGCAACCCGTTGCTTTAAAGGAGAAGTTATGATTCATTATAAAATCAATGAAAAGCCAATAACTTTAGATGAAAATTTCATATCATATGTGCAGTGCATGAACTTGCTTATTGAAAAGTACTTTTCTGTGTTCTTTTTAATTTGTTTACCTTTGGTTTGATTGAAAACATAACTTTTGTTGTAAAATTGCGACCACCACATCTTGAAGTCTAAAATTTCTGAGAACCTTTTGTACAAAGGAATATCTTAATAAGGTCACATAGTTGGGGTATTGTATACAGCCAATTATTTCGGTTTAGTTTTTGCTTTAATATGCTAAGATTCCTATCATACGGTAGAAAAGAATGCCCTCTTATTGATAAAATTGCTAAATCTTTTCAGATTTCCTTAAATTAGTCATGGCTAAGAGTACCCTAGATAATAAATAGTTTTATTATTATAAATAAAAAAAACATTAACTGAAAGTTGCTTTAAATAGTAGGTTTCTTGAACTGGTATTTTTAGGATGTCTCTGTTCTGTATAAAGTCAAAACACAATGATAAAAATGACTATTGTCCTTGTCATTGACGTCTTTTTGGGTTCGATAATAAAACTTTTTTATTTGCATTTATGTACATTAAGTTCAGCCTGAGCACTTCTTTTTGTTGCCTCATTGAGACCCGGACTCCTTAAGTTTAAATTGAGTTCTTTGCAAGTGAAGCATATGTCAATTTGTGGTCTTCCAAAAAAAAGATTATAGTTTTCTTGAAAGTTATTGAAAAACTTCGTTTTGCCAACTTTTAAAAAGTATTTTTCTTTAAACAGCCTATAAATAGTTTTAAAATTTAAAATGGCATCTACATGGCATATAGGCTTTCCAAGATAGTGGCTTTCCTTAGTTGGAAAACATTCAATGGGTTGTCTGATAAAAAGTTTGGTTTCTTCAGACAATGATTGTTTTATATGATGTCTCCTTTATTCCTCTGGACTTTTCTGGCCCAATCATTTTTAAAGCTTGCAATCTTTCGATTCGTTTTTTGTAACAATATGTAAACTTTAAAAAGCTTTAAAACATACTTGCATTCGATCAGAACCCACCATAACGTGATACTTAAAGATAGCAATTTTTTTTTAGAACTGTTTTCTTTCCAGGGTTGTATCTGTTTTATTTTTTGGAATCAATCAAGAATTGTAGAAACAAATCCTGCTCATCTTTAGTGTTGTAAGGTACGGAAATAATTTAATATATCCATTTGATCCTCTTCGTTAATAGTCTCAAGACAGTTGTTCCTCTTGCAGCTGAAAAAAAAAAAAAAAAAATACTTTTATACTGCGTATTATTACAAACTTTACCTGAGAAAATGACTATTAGTAACATCAAATACAGAATAACCTGCAGGTTATGCAAGTGAACTTTCGAAGTACAGTATTTTTTGGTAGTTTTATGATATAGTATTTTCTTGGTATAATAAATTTTTCATCTTTTATTCTAGCAACCTTTATAATGTTTCTCATCCAAAGACTTGGATCTGCTTTTCTTTTCTTTGCTGATTTTTTATCAAGAAACTCATCACTTTTATCTGAATTTATTTCCATGTTTCACACTTTTTATTAATTAACAAAGAACTGCATCAGAGGAAGACTGCATCAGAGGAAGACTGCAATTTTTGTGCTAAAAGAGGATAAGTCGGTGACTCAACTCCTTATAAGATTAGCCATTCACAGATAAGCCATTGTAAATATTTTTTGCTCAAATAAGTATATTATTGTTAACAATTCCTACGTACTTTAAAACAATTTAATTTTGCTACGCCGACATCGTTTTTAGTCGAGGCCTTTTCTTTTAAACACTATCACCTTTTTCTTAAAGAGTTTTTTGTGTTTAACAATGAACGTGAACACCTATATAGGTGTTTATGTTCACATTACCAACACCTTATGTTATGTTCATATTACCAATACGCTAGCACCTTTTTTAAAACACAAAACTTTTTTTTTTTTTTGCAGATGCAGGCACCCTAAACACCCTAATAGAAAAGGGTGTATAGGGCGTTAGAGATTTTAGACATAACTTTTGGTTGTTTTTAGAAACAGTTTTTCCCAGGTTCGAAGCATTAACTATTTAAAATATTTGTGACGTGATAGACCCCCTTTAATAAACAAAGAAACATTTATTAAGTTAAAAACATATTTTAACATTTATTAAGTTAAAAATATTTTATCAGAAATCAGAGTAAAAATATTCAAAACTTTAAAAAAAAAAGTTACAACAAAAGTTTAATACAATCTTTATTAAATTCAAGTTTTTTAATACATCTCGAACTCCTTCTTAGAGAGCTAATAATTGGATCTGAATTGCACAATAATCTTCTCATAACATCTTCATTTGTGATTTTTCTTGAATATTTTCTCGTAAAGTGTTCTCTATAAATTTTAACGTATTTATTTCAACATTCCTGAGCTTCCTCAAAAAGAAGACCCACTGGTACTGGTTTTTCTCGTACAACTTGAGAACTATGAATTAGAATTTTATGTACAATTTGAGGCATTGGAAACCATGGGTACAGAGAAACGTAGAGTTCTGCTGTTTGTTTGGTATATTTTTCAAGTTCATTTACGATAATTTGATGTTTGCATGATAAAACACAAAGTATTACGAAGAAACGTTTCATGAGATTTTTATCTAAGCCAAGTATTTCAGCAGACAATTTATAGTTTTGTAATACTTTTCGTGCCGTGTTTTCACCATTTGTTGTACCTGAACCGCTACTTTTTGGTATATCTACAATTAAACCTAAGTAATCTTTCATCTTTTGTTGAACAATATTTTTTTTTATAACAATTTCTTTATCATCTTCTTTTCTAATTTGCCACTTTCCTAATTCAGTTCTATAACTTGAAGGGAGCATTGAAAGCAACTAATCCATGCATGTAATGTGCTTAATCTAAGCTCAGTGGAAACTGTATTATACTTTTTGAAAAAGCAACATTTTGATTCTTCATATTTAAAGGTGTCATTCCACATATATTAAATACTTAAAAGGAATTACTTAAAGGCGAAACTATAGTAGCCACTTTTTCATCAAGCATTCTAACTTATGTTTGATAAAAAAGAAATTAAAGATCGTTGGTTTCAAGTTACTTATTGCATTCATACTGCATTAAAGTAAAGAGGATGGTTTTTCATTAGTCCATAGTGATTCGCCAGATTCTTCAAATAATGTTTAATTGGAACAATGCAGGATAAAAATAAAGATTGTTCCTTGACATAACTGATACTTATTTTGTCTTCTGTACTTTGTTTGTATAATGATTGGCCGGTTGAACCATCAAATTCTTCTATATGTATAAAGACAAGAATGGGTTTCTCAGGAGCCTTTACAGATTCTTTGAGTATTTTTGATAACCTGTTTGATCAATAAAGCTTTGTAAATCAATTGAGGCTGAATAATCAGTAGTTTTTATTCTACAACGAGGTATGCATAAATCTTTTTCTTCCCTTACTTCATTATAAGTTGGATACAATTTGTTTCCTTTAGAAACTGCTCCAATGCAAGTTGTTTGGTAATCGGCTTTACTAAGCCGGCTGTCCAAAATAAACGCTAATGCTTCCTCTTCAGTATTCATTGTTGTTGAATTAACTGCACCATCTTTCTCTAACTTTAATATTTGCTTTACAACCTTAAGTGTAAAAATGTAAATTTGTAGAGTGAGGTGAATACAATTTGCTAAGAAAAATTATCGCTCTTAGTATTTTTTTTAATAAATAAGATAAATTAAAAATGACTATAGCATTGAGGTTGGCATCGCTGAACCTTTTTTCCTCTTTTAGTTTCAAAATAAGTGAGTAAAATAATTCCTCTCTTTCGACAGCAATATTTGATTTTTCTGCTCTCATTTTTTGAGAAGCTTGGGTGAATGGTATGGAATTTGCACCTGGTGGTCTTCCGTAGACAACTAATTTATATTATAATATCAGATGATTTACTATAGTATTTACTATAAACATTTTCTAAAACACAGTTAAACAGTGAAAAACATCATAAATTGTGAGAAGAAGTAGGAAAAACCAAGCCCGAGTTTTGGCCCTAGTCTAGTTTATCTGTTTCAAAACATACATCGCTTGTTTGTAGTTCTTTTTCTAATCTGATTTTGTAATGCAACTCAAATCTATTCTTGTGTCTGTTTACTTTATTTCATTTTTTGTTAAACTGTTTAGAAAATAATTTAAAATCTATGTCAGAGATCCCTGTAACGTTATAAGCATCAGGATCGGTAACTGATTTGATTAAGTTGTTTTCAAAAGCATAAAACAATTTTTGAGTAATTTCTTTATTTTTTATTGTGATTCGTAGAAGAAAATTTCAAGTTAAAAATATTACTATAGTTTTTTAAGGTTTTTAAATAGTATTTTACATAATTAAAAACATTATTGACAATTAACTGAAATAAATTTGTAAAAACATTATTGATAATTAACTGAAATAAGTCTGAAAAAAACCACATTACTTAATAAAGTGGAATAGCATTATATTTTAATGTTTTTTGTAGTTTCTGTAATTGCAATTAATTATATGGGGTTTTCCATTAAATTAAGTCAACAAAATAGGGGAGAGGGGAGGTCTAAACTTTTTTGACAGTGACGGGGAGGGGGAGGTCAATTAAAGTTGACGTCAACAATTTTTTTTTTTTTGAGTTTCATTGCTTAAATAACGAAAAATTAGGCTGAGTTTGTAGCGTAGTTTGTTTGTATATTGAAGGGAGTAATCAAAAGTTGACGTAATTTTATAAGGGGGTCTCTGGAAATTTGACAAATTAATGACAAGGGGGTGGGGGGGGGGGATGTAAAAAATTCAAAAAATTTGTTGACGTAATTAATGGACAGTCCCTATAGAGTTCATACTTAACAACAATGTGCTTTGAACAGTTAAAAATGACAAACGAGTTGTATGTTTAAAACCTGCTAAACTTGAATTGGCGCAACTTTGCGCAAAAGATTTTTAATGAGAGATCTTCTACAATATTAAGGCACTGTAAAAAAACTTAATCCCATAGTGGGGAAACGTGGGTGGAAAATGATCTTGAATCATTTATGGTAACTTTTTATTATGCTTTGTAATATTTTTAAGAGCCATATTTAAAGTTAAAAAAGAAGTCCTAAAATACAAGATTATTTTTATTTGTTAAATTTTCTAAAATAAAGCATGTACCTTGATATTGAGATTATAAAATTTCAATTATACTAAAAAAAGACTGCGTTTACGAGATGAAAACTTTCCCTGGACCCCTAAAACATAAATTAAAATATTTAAACGACAGTTTTTTTATTGTGGGGTATTTACTTTTAAAGTATTGCGAAAAAAAAAGTTTTCACAAATACTTATTTTCGGCATTTTTGCCGATAACTGGTCACTGTGCATATATATATATATATACATATATATGTGCATATATATATATATTATATATATATATATATATATATATATATATATATATATATATATATATATATATATATATATATATATATATATATATATATATATATAAACATCTGTCAGTACCCTAAAACCTGCACCTTTAATTGTCGAAATTGTAAATGGAAATTTAATAAGAAAAGAAATTTTAAAACTCGCTAAGAACTCAGCTAAAAGCAAAGACTTTAACAATCTATTTATTCAACCTGATTTAACCAGCGCAGAGCGCAGTTTAAGGAAAGAGCTACTCACGAAAAGAAACAATCTAAACAAAGAAATACCGCGAGAGAACAACAAATTTACTGGTACTTACTACTTTGGTATCAGAGGTACTGAGGTTAAGAAAATTAAAATTGTCCAATAGCAATTTATCCCCACCCGGTTTCTGTACACGCCAATAAATCCTACAATTAAAACTAATACAATAAAAAACAACTCAAGAATACATTTATCATGTTGCTCCTCTAAGGAGGTATCTGATAATATTACGTTAACCCAAATCATACCATCCTCAATACCAAATCAACAAAAATTATCCTCCAATAAATTCTGACGAAAAAAATTATGCCAGACAGAAAATTGTTAAAAACTAAAGCATTAAAACCTAAACCTAATTGAACTTTGCGATCACAATACAGCCAACAACATAATAAAGCTTTGCTTAGAGATCCACCAACTATCGATTTTTCTGCTATACTTTATTACTGGGCCAATAATCCATGCTCACTTAATAAAAATAAATATAATGAACTTGTTGCCAGGCTCGCTAATATCAGAGATTCATCACTGTTACCGCACGTCATATGGTTTACGGAAACCTGGTTCACAAACGATTCATCACCTGGTTCATCAATCGCCGGTTATCAATTACATCGTAAGGACAGAATTGGCAGAGGAGGCGGTGTTGCCATCTACATCAAAGATAGTGTCGTTGCTGAAGAAACAAATGTTGTCCAACTTAACTTACCGAATTGAACAAATATGGCGTGTGATCAAAATCAGGAAAGATGTCATTCTCATCGGTTGTATTTATCGCCCTCACGACTTGCCTCAGAAAAAAAAGATCCGTGGTTCAAACACCACCTTTGGGCAAGTTTTGTGACATCGGTTTGGAAGGAGGCGTGAACTTTTGATTAAATGTTCATCAGCGGTGCTCTGTGATAAGACCGTATAGACTTCTTGGGGCACCTAAATAAAATTTAATATATATATATATATATATATATATATATATATATATATATATATATATATATATATATATATATATATATATATATATATATATATATATATATATATATATATATATATATATATATATATATATATATATATATATATATATATATATATAATTGTTATATCTTATATATCATAATTGTTCGAATGGCGTTAAAATGCTATTTTTTATTTAACTATTTTTTATGTTTATTTTTGCACTATAAAATAATAATTAAAAGTATTTTGGTTAAAATGCTTAGATAAAAATCATAAGAATAATAAAAATGAATAAAAAAGAATAATAAAGTGGGCAAAACTACATAAAAAATGGACCACCAATAAATGTAAACGCGGACTAACGTGTGGGTGGCAGCTGAAAACATGAATACGGCAAACATGGCGGCTGTAGAAGTTTTGCGAACGTTTTCATCTATATCCATTTATATCTTTGAAATCTTTATAATAAACCTACTTTTAAATAATTACAAACAAATTCTCCTCCTAGAAAGTCAAGTAAAGGATCTATTCATGAAATACGATAATAAAAATCATTAATGAGTTAGATCACCGAAGTAGGAGAAATAACTTGCGGTTTGAGGGTATGAAGGAAACTGAAGGCGAAACATGGAAGAAAAACAAAGAATTGATTAAGAATCTGCTGAGAGAAAAACTGGATATTAAAGAAGCTATACAAATTGAAAGAGCGCATCGTGCTGGAAGAAAAGAACGCGAAGAAGGTGAGCGTAGAAAGCGAGCTATTTTTGTCAAGTTTCTTAATTTTAAATATCGTGAAAACATTCTCAAAAAATACAAACAAAAAAAAAAGAAATCGTGAAAGGAAAACATGTATAACATATATAAAGGAAAACATATATAAACGAAGATTTCAGCGAGCGAATAACTAGTATTCGCAAACAACTTTTCTGACAAGCAAAAGATCTACGAGCATCAGGTAAATTCGCTACAGTTTTTTTTTTTTTTTTTTTTTTTTTTAAGTTGATTATGGTGCCCCAAGAAGTCCTTACGGTCTTATCACAGAGCACCGCGGAAGAGCATTTAATAGGAAGTTCACGCCTCCTTCCCAACCGATGTCGCAAAACTTGCCCAGAGGTGGCGTTTGAACCACGGATCTTAAAGCAAAGTATATTCACGGTTATTTATAACAGAATAAAAAAAGTAAATAATAATAAAAAACGAATTTGAAAAATAATTATTAATTTTGAAAATGCTTTTAAATTTTTTCAAATTAATGATTTTAAATCGGATGAAAAATCCGATTTAAAATCATTAAAATTTGAATTAGTATGCTCTTAATTTCAACCAAATCAAGTTAGTAACTTTATAAGAGTGGATAATAAAAGTGATTATTTTAATGTCATTCACGTGAATATTAGAAATTTAAAAAAGAATTAAGAAAATTTTTTAGGAAACCAACAATTGTTTTAACTTTGAATTCAAAGCAACAGCGAGCAATTTTCAAAAATACTCTTGAAGAAAACATTCCAAAGTGATCTATTTAATTCTCTTTTTTTATATCTTAAACTATTTTAATGTATTTTTACCTTGTAAACATATTTACAGAGGGTGTTTTAATAAAATGATAATAAATAAATAAATTGTTTTAACCTAATTTGTGTAACCGGAACTTGGTGTTCTAAAATAGATTTTGAATCAAGTTCTAATCTCCTCCCAGGTTTTAAAGAAATTTTTTTAGAACGAAAGATTAATAAAAAAAAGTACTCCTCCTCCTTACAAATAAAAAAGTACTCCTCCTATTTCTTTCAAATAAAAAAGTTTTTTATTTGATAGAAATAGTACTTTTTAATAGAAATAGTTTTTAATAGAAACTTTTTAATAGAAATAGTACTTTTTACTAGAAATAATATATACTTTTTAATAGAATATACTTTTTAATAGAAATAATACTTTTTAATAGAAATAGTAAATAGAGGAGTACTTTTTTATTTAATAGAAATAGTACTTTTTTATTTGAAAGAAAATATTTTCTATAAAGTTTGAAGCGAGTGTTTCTGATACGGATCAAGAGATCTTAACAATTGAACTAAGAAACAAAAATTCTAAAAACATTTTAATCAGCTGTTGCTATGGGCCACCAACTGGAAGAACAAAAAATCTTAGTAAATTTTTGAAATACAATCTAATAGAAAAAACTAGTCAAGAGAAAAAAAAAAAGTTATATTTTGGGTGACTTCAACTTGGATTGTTTTGAGTATAGCGAAAACCAAAACATAAAAACATTTTATAACAGTTTATTTGAAATGGGAACGATACCAATAATAGATAGAGCGACTAGAATTACAAACCATTCGTCGACTTTAATTGATAATATATTGACCGCAGACTATTTTAATAAATCTCTAAAAAAAGGAATTATAAAAAAATGTTTCTGATCATTTTCCCATATTTTTTTTTATTAAATCAGATTATCAAATAAAAAACGAGGGCAAAATGGCAATAAAAAAGCGAATTGTTAACAATAACTGTTTACAATTATTGTAACTTTAATAATAACATAAACATTATTTATAACACATTTAGAACTTTCTTTAAAATCTATGACGATAATTTTCCAATAAAAATCTGAAAAACATAAACAAAATTACAAAATACAGGTTTTAGATTGTTAAAAATAAATAAATTAGTAGGACCTGGCTGTACAAATGGAAATATTGTACTAGACTATTATGCAGAGGCGCGAATTCAATTTTTTGGTTTTTGAGATAGCTAACTTGCAGACCTGGAGCAAATTCCAAACATTTATATGTTTATACTTATGTCAAATAAGGATGCTTTGCAAAAAATTGCGATGATTGGAGCCTGGGAACAAAAAGCCCCAAAATTTTTATCCCACCTGCCCCAAGCGTGAGGGCAACAAGTTGATGAAGCAGTTTTTGTACTATTTTCATTTCATAGTATTATCTCTCAGCGTTCAAAAATGATGACAATATAAAATTTGCAACCCCCTCAAATTGAGGGGGGGGGGTTTAAACTTTAAATGATTATAGTTTTTGAACGCTAAAATATTTTAATTAATATTTAAAGTTAGCTTATTACATTTAAACCAGTTTGATATATGTTTTAATTCTTTATTCATAGTAGTAAAGAGTTCGTATATATTACTGTTTGAGAGGAATAGATTGGTATCATCTGCGTACATAATGCTTATAAGGTTAGAAGCTTTATTCAGATCATTTATATATATCAAGAAAAGTAGGGGCCCGAGGATTGAACCCTGAGGAACACCGCAGACGATATCAAGACAATTATTTTGATAGCCGTCGTTACTAATTATAAATTGTTTTCTTTTTGTTAAATAGCTTCTAAACCATTTTAAGGCAATACCATTAATTCCATAATATTCAAGTTTTTGAAGCAGAATGTGACAATCTACCGTGTCGAAAGCTTTTGATAGGTCAATGAAGATACCTAACAAGTAGTGTGATTTTTCAAAAGATTTTGAGATTTCATGCACAAACTGGATTATTGCATGCTCTGTTGAGTTATCTTTTTTAAAACCAAATTGTTTGTTGTACAGTAAGTTAATTTTGTTGAGATGTTTGTATATATTATATATATAAATATATATATATATATATTATATATATATATATATATATATATATATATATATATATATATATATATATATATCTGATAATATTAATACGCTAATTTAATAGTTGTAGTTAATAGTGGACTTACGTCATTTTCTAGGCTTTTCTATGCGCGGTTTTTTTTTTAATTTTATTTACTAACAATCCGTATTACGGGTTGCTTACTGCTAGTATATAATAATAATAATAATAATAATAATAATAATAATAATAATAATAATAATAATAATAATAAAAATAAAAATAATAATAATAATAATAATATAAGTAATTTATAACAAAAGACTAAGCATTTGCAAGCAGGGCAAACTAACGAAGCCACAAAAAAAGAACTGTGATAAATTTCTGTTCTTTTTTTTTTTTTGTAAAAGTTCAGAAAAAAATAGGTCTAGTTTACTTTTAAAAGTGTTGACCGATACGGCAGATATAATGGAATTCGAAAAATAGTTCCAGTCAGGTTCGACACGATTGCAGAAGAAAAATTCTCTTTGCACACAGTGTGTTACTGCTTGACGTTGAAGTTAATAACAATACCCTCGGAGGTATTTTACAGGTCCCTGCACACTTAGTGCTGCAGCTAACTGATTTGGTCTACGGAGCTCAATTTTGTTGATGCCGTGGTACATCTTGAAGTATTGGATGAGGTCGCCTCTACGCCGTCCTCTAGTGATTGAATATTTAAATCGGTTTTTGACGATACTTTAATGGCTTGAGACAAAGCACAAGCTTAGTGGCTTGTTAGCTTTGGCAAACAGCGTGTGAAACTTAATCCCACCATTAGAGTTTGTCGTTAACAATAATGTCGAGGTCACGCTCAAAGCTGGTCTCATTAAGGTTGTGATTGTTACCAATGTGGTTGGTAAGGGTGAAGATTATGTGCGTGCCGGCTAGGTGATCCATAAAAACAGTGTTAAAGCGGTTGTTAATTCTCTTGTCAAAGGACATAGCTTTGCACTTGTCTACGTTAAAACGCATGCCCCAGGTATGAGTCTACTCAACGACACGGTCAATGTCCTCTTGGAGAGTTTGGTAGTCAGTGTTGTTCTTTATAACCTCTATTAGTTTTGTGTTGTCGGCAAACAGCTTACAAACGTGATCACGAAAAGGAGAGGACCTAGTACAGAACCTTGAAGAACTCCACTGAGGACGTCCATCCAATTAGAGAAGTACCTTTTACAACCCTTTGAGTGCGGCCAATTAAGAAGGCCGCTATCTAGCTACAGCAATTTGTGTCAAAGCCATATAAAGCGCGTAATTTGAAAATTAGAAGCGAGTGACTAACCTTATCGAAGGCTTTAGCAAAGTCCAGAAAACTCATGACGATTTCTAGATGAAGTTCAAGCGCGTTGGAGATAATATCAAAGGTTTCGATTAGGTTTGTTATATATATATATATATATATATATATATATATATATATATATATATATATATATATATATATATATATATATATATATATATATATATATATATATATATATATATATATATTTATATATATATATATATATATATATATACATATATTGTATATAAAAATATATATATATATATGAAGGAAAAAGAAGCAAAGCAAAACAACAATATTCAAAAAATGAATCAATTTTTTATATTAAAATACTACTAAGAAAATATTAAATAGTACTAGAGGCCTTTCAGTATTGATCATTAGTAGTACTATTGCAAATGTAATTATCATGATTTTGATTTACGTAAAAAGTTATATAATAAAAATTCTTTGAATTAAACAATAATATAAGAAAAATTCTTTGAATTACACAATAACGATATTAGTATAATAAAAAATAAATCGAAATATAATATTAAAACAACTCTACCTAAACTTGATGAAATAATTTCAACAATTGAGCAAGTAAATCCAACAAAAATTCAATCAGGTAACAACATTTCAATACAAGCAAGGATTGCTTTAAAAGAACTCAAAGAAATGAAAGATATTGTTATTAAAAAAGCAGATAAAGATAACACCTTAGTTATAATGGATTCAACCTATTATAAAGACAAACTAGTTAATCAAGATCACCTATTTTCTTTAATAACATATGAAAAAACTAATACTGACTCTGACAAAAAAGTTTTCAAAAATCTTTCAAAAATGATTGCGAAACATAAATGTTTAACACAAAACAAAATTGATTATATCTCAAATTTCGAATGGAAATCTAGTACTTTTTATGTAATTCCTAAAATTCATAAATGCAATGAAATTATTAAAAAGGTTCAAGATCTAGCTCTCTATTTTTTTTTTTTTTTTTTCTCATTTTCATTCACCTCCTCAAGGCCGAGAAGGCCACTAAAGACGAGGAGGCTACTTATTTGGCTTGACTAACAAGGCCGCTGCGCGGAGAAGCGAGTTGAGCGCGGTACTACCAGGGACGTGGTGGGGATCGAACTCGGAACCATTCGTTTATGAAGCGAGCGCTCTACCACTACACCACTACCGCATATATCGAAATTTATCGAAATGAAACCACCAAAAGATTTAAAAGGTCGGCCCACTATTGCTGGTATAAATTCACCAACATCGCATCTAAGCCAACTTCTTCACATAATCCTATCTCCTATTGTAAAGTGACAAAAGACTTTTGTGAAAGATGACTGGGACTTTTTAAGAAAAATTTCTAGAATAATGGATTCAGATAGTGTTATATTAACTTGTGACATTGTAAATCTTTACACAAACGTTCCACATGATCTTGGTTTACAAGCATTAAAATTTTGGGTTGAAAAACTAATAAAAATCTAATAGCCGAAATAAATATAAATGGGTTAAAATCTAATAGCCGAAAGATTTACCACTGATTTTATCATAGATTCAGCTTCTTTCATTCTTAAAAATAATAATTTCTACTTTGACGATCAATTGTTTCGCCAGATTACAGGAACAGCCATGGGCACAGATTTTGCACCAGACAATGCTTGCCATACAATTGGTTTTTTAGAAGAAACAATGCTTTTTCCGAAAATTTTACCAAAATATTTTTCAAAAAAAGAAGTTAAAATTATTAAACAGTTTTATTTTAGATATGTCTATGATGGTTTTAACATATTACCAAAGTATATAGATATTGCTAAGTTCCAAATGTCCCTTACAGAACTACACGATTCAATATTTGATTCAAATTTTAAAATAGATTTTAGCATCGAATTCGAAGCAAACAAAAAAGTATATAACACAGTTAATTTTTTAGATATTTCGGTTATCCTTGAAAACAACAAATACATTGAAACGGATATTTTTTACAAAGAAACAAACACTCATGACTATTTAAACTTTAACAGTATCACATAAAAAAGAACATACCTTATAACCTAGCTAAAAGAATAATCATTTTTACGTCTGATTATGCTACTGAAAAAGTACGTCTAACGGAACTTAAAATATGGTTAAAAGAGTGTCATTACCCTGATAATGTAATAGAAAAAGCATTTCATAATGCAAAGTTACAAGGGCCAGCGCCAATGAAACAATCTAAATCTTTCCTTTGGTGACTACCGTCTATAGTAATTTAAACTGTCAACCAATTTTAACTGAAGCTAACCTTTTACTTAGTTTACCTGATAATGAAAGATTAAAAAAAGTTTTTTCAAATATTCAACCAGTAATAGCATACAAACAACCACCAAACTTACTTAGACAAATTACGCGCTCAAAATTTCACTCTACGTCTTCTGTCAAAAAAATGGGATTATTCAAATGCAAAAAAGCAGCCGTGGCGCAGTGGTTAGAGTTCTGGCTCAGAACCCAGAGGTCCGAGGTTCGAAGCCGGCTCTAGCCCAACAAGCGACATTGGTACGGAGGGAGGCGTGAACTTCTAGTTAAATGCTCTCCCGCAGTGCTCCGTGATAAGACCGTTAGGACTTCTGGGAGCACCTAAAACAACCTAAAAAAAAAAAAAAAAAAAAAAAAAACAGTCGATGTAAAATCTGCCGATTATATTTACAAGAAGTAGATAAATTTGAGACATCCAATGGCACAATTTGGAACATTAAAAGTCACATTACATGTAATAGTAAAACTGTCATTTATTATCTAAAATGCTTATCATGTAAACTATCTATCTTATCATGTAATCTATCTACTTATACTGGAAAAACAAACAATTTAAGAAACCGCACAAATGGACATATTTCCAGTTGCAAAACTGGCAATTCAACAAATAGATTCGACAATCATGTATATGATTGCAAGAAAGTACACAAAACAACTACGGCGCCATTTTTTCAGCTTTATGTTTTTCTCAAATTAAAAAATGAAAATAATTTATTGACCTATGAAAATTATCTGCATAAACAAAAACATGACACCTTCAACAAATACTTCCTTTTATAATAACATAGCAATGGTAACTCCTAGTTACAAAAACTGCTATTAAATACTTCTATTACATAACTTTTTACATAAATCAAAATCATGATAATTACATTTGCAGTAGTACAACTGATGATCAATACTGAAAGGCCTCTAGTACTATTTAATATTTTCTTAGTAGTATTTTAATATAAAAAATTGATTCATTTTTTGAATATTGTTGTTTTGCTTGGCTTCTTTTTCCTTCATATTGTTTTAAATAAATTGCTTGCTATATATATATATATATATATATATATATATGTATATATATATATATATATATATATATATATATAATATATATATATATATATATATATATATATATATATCAGTTACTGATAAGAATAAAAACTTATATATATATATATATATATATATATATATACTTATATATGTATATATATATATATATATATATATATATATATATATATATATACATATATATATATATATATCAGTTACTGATAAGAATAAAAACTTTCAGTGAAAAATTATGCTATTATAAGTATATGCGTAATATGCTATTATTCTAATTATAGTTTGTTTTAAATGCCTGACAGCTTATTTAGTTCTGTATTTATTTGTATCTTCTTTTTGTTATTATTGCTTGTTTTACTTTTGCAAGGTTCTAACTACAAGATCTGTTTTATTTTCATGTATCTTGTTACTACTGTTTCTCATTAAAATTTGAATTTCATCAATACACGTTGTAACAGCGTATGTTAATGACAAGGCCAACTTTTGCCGACTAAAAAAAAAAAAAAAGTCCTCGTTTTTAAAAATTTGCCGACTACCATGACGACTTTTGCCGACTAACTGTCTAAATTATCAACTAACTTATATAGAAAAAGTTGACGTTTGCCGACTAATTAATCAAAAAGGGTCAAATTTGCTGACTAAGTGTCAAATTTGCCGACTAAAAATCATTGATAGGGGAGGGGGTGATACCCCCTCCCCCACACATCCTGTTGCGCCGACTTTGGTTAATGAATTCAATAACGATGTTATTAATTTATGATTTTATTTTCCGAAAATTTTAAAGCATAAAGCTTGTATATCAATTTTATTTTGCACCATTTTTATTATTATTTAAAAAAAATTGTTTAAGCGCCACAATTTTACTGCGACTAACGGTAGGGGAGAGTGGGAAGAAGTGATACGCAGTAGAAGTGGGACATTCTAAAAGTTCTAATTGGGATTATCTTATCAATGCAATCTAATGTAAAAATCAGGTTTCTTTGCCTCTATTTAACAAACTACGCTTTGTCTTCCTGCGTTTGGTTAAAACTATATTTTTGAAAACTAGCCTCAAAAAACGATTTTTGAGTGGAGCCGTCGAACAAAAAAAAATATTATATTTCTCCCATATCTTGTGTAATTATGGAAACTAAATGAACATTTTGATAAAGATT
Organism: Hydra vulgaris; assembly: GCF_022113875.1. Classification (NCBI taxonomy): domain Eukaryota; kingdom Metazoa; phylum Cnidaria; class Hydrozoa; order Anthoathecata; family Hydridae; genus Hydra; species Hydra vulgaris. The sequence continues at coordinate 2,025,995 of NC_061157.1, read as the reverse complement.
ACGGTTTGCACTTTTAATAGATTTTTGTTAATAATATTTGTTAATGTTATGTTGATTACTCGCTTGTCCTACTTTACCCCAATAACACAATTCCCCTAAAATTAAAACTATATTTATTTTATTACAACCTGTAGTCCTTTGGGAATGAAATCAGTACTCGAAATGATAAATCTTGTTTATATAAATGTTTAAACATTTTAAAATAAAGTTTACATTTAGATTTAGTTCATGTTTTAATATCAATTGGCGCCATTACAAAAACAATATTAATCTCTCTAAACAAATAATGTTAAAAATGTCTTTTTATCATTTTTTTTTTAAATAAAGAGTTAAGCTAAAAAGAGATAAAAATAAAGAAAAAAAATTTTATAAAAAGCTTGATCAAAAATACAAAAAAAAAGGAGAATGTCGAAATTTTGGATAGGGTTAATATTTTGATTTTTTTTTTTTAATTATTTTTAGCTCATGTAAAGCAATATATATATATATATATATATATATATATATATATATATATATATATATATATATATATATATATATATATATATATATATATATATATATATATATACATACCCAAGAGAGAGAAAAATATTTTATTTTTTTACAAACATTTAGGTTAAGAATTACGCTGGTATTCTTAATAATTTCTCAAGTTTTGGGTTCTAACTGCAACAAACCAACTGGTAAAGATTGCTCTTGGTACAAAAATTGTTTGGAAAAAACAATTCCTTGTGGCTCTCGAGGATATGCATTAAACTATGCTTTAAGTTACTGTAATAAATACGAAGCAAATCTTCATAAATTTTCTTTAAAAGGACGGATGTGGGTTGCTGCAGTAAAAAAGTGTCTTCAAGTCAAACTTGCTTTTTTATTACAAAGCAAAGTTAAAGGTATATTTTTTATATTTTATTATTATTTTGTTTTGTTTACTATCGCGTGCTTAATACATGGAAGAGGATGCTTAATAGTTTTCGGAAAATTTTCCCACCTACCATAGCCTTATTAAAATCTCCCTCCCTCCCCTGCCCGTTCATTTATTTTAAGTTGTTTCCAACAAAAAAACTCAAATCTCAGATCTGGACTGAATTTTCCACCTCCTTTTATTTCCACCTCCTTGTATTTAGTACTCGAGAGTACAGTTTGTTTGCATAATTTTTTAACAATGAAAGATTTAATAACTTTGTGATGTAACTATTATCCATAAAACGAGGGTACTTTGATAAACACACAACATTCAGTTAAATATTTCTAGTTATGTATTTATTATTTGATATTATCGAGTTAAAATATAGAGATCTGTAAATTGTTTTGAAATTGAGGTGCAGAAGTTGTAGTGAAGTTAGAAATTTATTTTTTAATTGCTAAAGCAAGTAAAGCTTTTCTACTCTACATATGTCTTGTTTCTGATCCAAGTCAGTGCTCAGATTCTCCACATTTATCCTTAGGTGCAACTAATCACAGTTTGATCTCTTTAAAACTATTATCTCACTCTTCCTCATCATCAAAATCTCACTATCATTGTACCTCTCGAACTACCTAAAAGCTGACTGGACTCTTTCCGTGATTTTCTTTGTGACGGCCCTTAGGTAGAAATCTTTCGTCTTCTTGCTGATAAATGTGTTTCTTGCATAACTTCTTTAATTAAGCTGGCATGAAATGTTTTATTCCCTCTCAACAATTTTAATTCAAGCCCCACTCTCCTACAGTTTGTGGTCCGGACAGCATACCTGATGTAGTCTTGCAGAAGTGTTTTCCGGAGCTGTCGTTTATACTCTCAAAACAATTTAGCAAGTGCTTATCAGAGTCTTGTTTTCCAACCTGCTGGAAAGCGGCATCTGTAATCCTTATTTTCAAAAATTCTGGAGAGCGATCTGACTCGTTAACTACCGTCCGATTAGTCTTCTTCTTATCATAAGCTAGGTTTTTGAACCTTTAATTAAGAAATGCCTAATCTCTAATCTTGAATCTAATAACTTACTTTCTGATTATCATATATGGATTTAAATCTTCTTGTTCTACTGCTGCTTTGTTCACGGTAATAAATGATTGGTTTTATCATGCATTAAAAAGAAGTTGAGTGGTTAAGGCTATCGCTCTTGACATTTCTAAAGCTTTTGATAAAATTTAGCATGCTGGTCTTCTCCATAAGCTTTCTTTTTACGGTGTATCAGGTAACATCTTTAAGATTATTAAATTCTTCCTTTCAGATCGTAGTATAAAGGTTGTCTTCAACGGACAGCACTCCTCTTCTTATCTAGTAACTTCAGAAGTTCCTCAAAGTTCAATCCTTAGCTTTATAATCTTTTTAATTTACATTAACGATCTTCCAGATGTTCTCACATCTAAGGCGGCATTGTTCGCTGATGATACTACCATTTATTCTTGTCTTGATAAGAAGCCAATATTCTCAGATTTCTTAGAGGTGGCATTTAAGCTTAAAAAAGATCTCACTTCTGCTACAGCATATAAAACTTCATATAAAACTTTTTTTCAGCCAATCGTTACCGCATTAATTTAGATCTTCCTATATTTATGAATGGTGATGTACTCGTCAAATCATCTATCCTTCATCTTTTACGATTAACTCTTCCGATATTTTTTGAAAATCATATATCAAATCCATTGCAAAATTAGCAGCTGCTAAGTTTGCATCTTTTTACCCTGCTCAACACTTTCTTACTCCGGATTCTATTCTTGATCTTTAAAAATCTCCAACCTGTCCTTGAATAAAATACTGTTGCCATATATGGGATGTGTCTTCCAGTAATGTTTTTTCTTGTTTAGACAAGGTATATAAACACATTGCAAACATATTTGGACCTGCTTTTGCAGCCAACCTCCATCGTCGTAATGTTGCTTCTCTTTTTTTTTTCTACAAATATTATAACGGACACTGCTAAAGAGCTAGCATCTCTTGTGCCATCTACTAAAATTCATTCTTGTGTTACTCGTCATTCAATTAAGTCTCATCCTTTTTCTGTGACTGTTTCTAATGCTTCAAAAACTTCTTTTATTTTTTTTCCTCGAACACCAGTTCTTTGGAATTCGCTTCCTGCATCTTGCTTTTCTAGTTTATAAAATTTGCAGCCTTTTAATTTGTCTGTCAGTCATTATCTTGCTCTATAAACTTATTCTTTTTTCTTCCAGTAGCTTCCAACTCTAATGGTGGATGCTTGCAGACTTAGTAGAATCAGAGACCAGGGGTGTGGAGTCGTAAAAAAAAAGTAATGACTCCGACTCCGACTCCAGTTGTTGAAATTTTTTATGTACAACTCCGACTCCGACTCCGACTTTAACTTTAACTCCGACTTCTACTCCAACTTCAAAGCAAAATTTTTGAAAAATTCTTTGAATTCTTTAAAAAATATTGCGCGACAAGTTGAAATTTTTTTCTTGAAAATTTAAGAAACATTCTTTGAGATTTAGTATTGCACAACGTGCAATACCAAGAAATTTAACTATCGGAGTCGGAGTCGCGATATTTTAAGCGACTCCGACTCCGACTCTAAAATTGTCGCAACTCCGCAACTCCAACTCTGACTCCGACTCCACAGCCCTGTCAGAGACGTTGAAAAAAAATTGTGTTTCAAAGCAGATGGAAAGCAAAGTGTTTCAAGAGTAAATTTCAGATTTAGATTTTTATTTGCATAGGCGCTTAATGAATCATCTATTTTCATATAAGTATATAACTAAAGCTATTGTTCCTTCGAAACTTTTATAGTTTTCTAAAATAGTTACTTTTTTGTAAGGTTTGAAAAAACTGCATTAAATTGCGAGCAAAATTGTTTCAAAAACGGGTGCTTAATGTTCTTAAAGAACAGGATACGTATTCACCAAAGTTTTCGTAACTCTTGTATAGCTTAACTAAGGTTATATAAACTGTATGTTCAGCGTTGTTTTTGTAACTATTTGGTATTCAACAATGTTTTGCAGCATTTCCGTAAAATTAGGGTTGTGCACGAGTTGCGCTGAAATTACGCAAAAACTTACGCAAAAAAAAAGACAACAAAAAAAATTGATTTTTTTTATTGAACCGAGTTTTTGTAATTTTATAAAACAAACTTTTCTAATATTGAATTCATATAATTTCTAACAAATTTAAATTAGAGATTATTATTAATCTATATTTTTTACAGCTTAATAAAATGACAATAGTACTTTTATAGAACTCTGCTATAAAAAATAAATAATTTTATTTGAATATTAATTTTGTAAAAAATGTTATTATGAAAACTAGGTAAATAATTTTAAATAGAAAAGAAAGAGAGAGGGGTTCAGAGTTGATTAATCTACAAAGAGGTTACAAAGGGAATTATATAATTGCTGACTATGTACTCGGATTTGAAATCTCACTTCATAGCACACCATTCCACACCAGCACGGGGCAGTAGCTCATTTGGCTAAGAATGATGGCTTGTTGCCTATGGTGACTAATGTGTGCATTCGATCAATTGAAATCCATTCTGTACGTCTTACGTCTGGCTCTGATATGCTAGCCCATTAGCGCGAGAAGTGAGAGTGTTTAGCTTTCTATTCACCCGATTTGAATTATCCTATTATTATAAAAATACAATTAGTAAAAACTATAAAACTTTCATTTTTTACTAATTTGACATAATCATGAATATGGATTTTGCATAATGCCTAAACAAGTCATTTATAAAACATCAAAAAAATCCTTGTAACATTCAACAATATATTATTGCATTCGATTTAAAAACAAACTTTTAATTAGTGTTATTTGTAAAATGACGAGAAAAAATTGGTTGACTAATGTTAAATTCAGCCTGAACATCGTGTACATCATCTTCATCAATGTCCTCAAAGTTTATGTCATCTGGAATTTCTAATCCTAAGCAATTATAAAGGTTTTCAATTAAATTGCGCATAAAATAAATTTTGCAGTATATCATTCGGGTGAGCATATGTTAGGATAAACTTTGAGCACTAAAGTGCTCCACTTCTTTTGTTACCTCCAATTGTTTTTGAGATGACCAAAGAATTGCTCCACATTACAATCTACCTGAATGTAAATTTTATTGAAATATATTTTCTTTGGTTTAGCTGGCTGATTAAATCATGGCGGTTAACAAGCAAAAAGGAAACCTGCATTAGGATTATATTCCAATGTATTTTTTAATTCAGAATTAAAATCTTTACTAGCTGTCATAACCCGTAAAATACGGGTCTTTAGGATATTGATGCACACTTTATCCGCGTGCTTACAGTTCATAAGAACTATTATCCGGTTTATAACGCAAGAAAATCTCAATCAAATGAAAACATCTAAATGATAAATTTTAATGTCCTAGATTTATGTAATGTTTTAACATTACATAAAAAGAATCTATATACAATATCTATAAAACTTTATAAGTATTTGAATTTGTATTTAAAAAAATCTAAAAAAAATTAAAACAGTGGCCGCCAACGGTAGGACTCGAGCCACGGCAGCTAAGTTCCGATGCCCAGCGCGCTAACCACTCAACTACGCTGACACATTAAGTTCTGATGATTCAAAATTATATAAAAATTGTTTTTAACGGATATACATGCAAAAAAATTAGAAATCAAGCTGAGGTTGACGAAATGCAGTTCTTAAGTGAAAATCAAAGTGTAGAACTTGATATATGTTTAAGCATGTTTTAACATTACATAACATGAAGTCTAGGTACGTACGATATAAGTTTCACGTTTGCTCACGTTTTCTTATAAAGCAAAGGTGAGACATGACTTTCTCGTCACTACCTCGGACGCAATGGTTGCCAAGAGTATCGTGTCAAACAGGCTCGAAAGCGCACTACTATTAAGTTCAGTATTATTAAAGAGATTCAGAATACTTTTTGACAACATTTCTGAAAAAGAAAAAAAATTTTAAGTAGTCTCTAAATCAATTCTTTCAAATTTCATTTGTAACCGTCCATTAATAACAAGTATATTAAACAATAATTGATCAAAAACTATTGCTGTTTTGTAGCTTTTTATTACTCTTTGAAAACTCCCACTTACTTCCCAGTTACTTTGATAAAAGCCTCATTGATATTAGCATTTTTGCTATATCAATGAGGTTATTGGGTTGCTTCTCAACGTGAATGGTGAAAAATGATTGTTAATGTACACAATATCTCTAAACAAACTAAATTTTTAAACACATTCTACATCAGAGTAATCATTTAAAGAAACATATCGAGCCTGAAGCCAGATTTGATCTCAACCAAATTAACTAAAATTCCATTTTAACTATTCTTTTTTAATATATACAATGTTTTGTTAATATTTATAAAGATGTAGTCGCTTTTTTGTTAATACAATAATTCAATAAATATTACCAAAATCATAATTGCATTATAACAATATCTTTTAAAATACATAATAATTTATACTAGAAGTAATATATAATTTACTATAACAAATTATTTTATGTTACTATTATTTTATATTATAAGATGTTATGTTATATTAATAATATCTTAATACATATAAATTAAATACATTAAATTAAATTTAATTATTATTATAACATCTTAATAGTTGTCATTACAATGCTATGTCAATATTTATTAATAAAATCATATTATAATGCATATAATTTAAATATATTAAGATCCTATTTTATGCTATTATTATAATATAAGATAATAAATTGATATTATACAAAATTATAATTATTATGATATACGATGTTTTATTACTGTAATTTATAGTAAAATAATATCTTAAATATTAAGATGTTATCAAGTTAGTAAGTTGTTAAATTATTAAGATACATTTATATTTGTGTTAATATCTATGATTATTGTTAACTTTATTAATATATACAATTTATGTATATAAATTGTATATTTTATAATTTATAATAAGATTCTATATCAATCTGACAATATAGCTATATAAGAATCATAATAATATTACATCATTTCTAATATTTAGTGATTTTAACGTTACGCCGAAGTTAAGGCAGCTCATGGTAGCTAACGTAACCTTTCTAGCTTGAATTGAGCTGAGCAAGTTTTTAAAAAGTTTGGTGAATACTATTTCAGCTGGGTGAATACAGATTTTTTAGCGCTAAACTTACAAAAAAATTTACGTAAGTTTTGTGAAACGCAACTGCGCAAGTTTCGTGAATATGAATTTCATCATTTTGAACTTACGTCAAACTTAAGGTGAGTTTCCACTCATCCTTTTTTCTACGGTAACGGGATAGGAAATGGAAAAATAATCACGTGAGCATGCGTAGTTTTACTTCGAACAAATTAAAACTTATAATACGCATGCGCACGTGATTACTTTTCCTTTCTCTTTCCCGTTCCCGTGAAAAAACGGATGAGTGGGGAAATTCACCTTTATGCAAAAAAATAGTTTGCAGAATACGCTCCCAGAGCAGTAATAAAAAAACACTTATCCAACTTTAACTTAAACAACTTGGTTTTTTGACAAATTTAGCTGGATAGTCGTTAACTATGAAGTAAATAAATATGTTCGATTTTTTTTTTTTTTTTTTTTTTTTTAATGTATTATTAAATTATGCGTACAAGAAAACAATCTTTGTACGCAAGAAGCAGTAAAATAGAATCTTTCTGCAGCAGGCTTCAATATGTCTCATCTTACAATTACAAGAATACTCAAACACTCAGATTTATCAAAAAAGCGTGTTATGCATGCGCCAGAAAAGCGAAACTCAACACGAGTTATTGACGTACACAATGCAATTGCAAGCGAAATTCACGGAAATTCAATAAAACGGGTATTTGACACAATTCATTCGGGTGAATATTAGTTTATTTTTTACCAGTCGGTACTTTTTAACAATTCATCTTACTCCCTCCCCCCCCCCCCCTCATTTTATTCGTAGATTCGTCTCTGTGTATATATATATATATATATATACATATATATATATATATATATATATATATATACATATATATATATATATATATATATATATATATATATATATATATATATATATATATATATATGTTGTTTAAAATAATTTTAACTTTTAGGAAAACTCAATTGCGCTTTTATTAAGCAATATGCTTTTCATTCGCATTTACCGTGTTACGTTGATCCAACTGGTTTTGGAACGTATTCGTTCTGTAGCTTAAGTGTAAAGGACAAGTATCAAGTTGTCAACACCATCAAGGGAGCTTTTCTATCTGAATTTATGGCGAGTGTTAAAGGGGGAAAGGATTTAATGAACAAATGTTGGTTCAACAATTAAAAAAATTTGTTTAAGTTGCATTTTGTAAACTATCATAAATTAAGAAAAATATAACTTTTTGCTAACGCTTTTTAACTAGGTTTGTTCTTAATAATCATTATGGTAACAAGTACTACAAATTTTTATCAATTTTTACAAAGTTTTGTACCATTGATAAGTCTATATTATTACTATTATTATTATTATTATTACTCATGGATAAGAAATAAAAGTTACGGTCAAACATTTGATAAAATTTGACAACCAAAGTCTATGTAGCATGTTCCAGAACCAAGACATTTTATAATTTATTCTACAACTTTGATTAACATGCACTAAAAGGTATGTCATTGAATGTATATTACACAAGTAATATTTCATTTTTAAAATGTGATGTTTGTAATGGTTTTTGATAAGTATTAATATGTCTCATGATGTGGTAATTGCTTATAATGTGTTATTTCCTATATGTTAATGTTAATATATATGTGTTTTATAAAGTAAAAAGTTTATGTTTTCTAAATGTTTATCTATGTTTTTATAAGTGTGTGCAGTTAGTAGTTAAAATGCTAATAGGCTTAGCTCACATTCATGTTGATCTGTCAGGGTCATGGAAAAATAAAAAGTAAGTTTCTTATCCACTTATTCGCATTCTTGAGTTTTCAAAAAAATTAATTGAATGTGACACGTTAATTTATAATTAGTGTGTATTTTGTGTTTAAAATAATTTTGTTCCATTTTTAGATTGAGTTCCTTTTCTTATGGCTGACTTGATTATGGCTTACCTAAAGCCTAATAATAATGATGCAATGTTTCAATTTAAATTGCTTTTTAAGTATTATTGCTACTTTTTGTTAAATATAATATTTTTCTCTAATTTTTTTTAAAGTTTATATTTTTATTTTATCTTTTATCTATAAAGTTTATATTTTTATTTTATCTTTTAAATATGTTTTTTGTTTCTTAAGGAATATATATATATATATATATATATATATATATATATATATATATATATATATATATATATATATATATATATATATATATATATATATTTGGATTTATTGTTTCAAATGGATATATTGATCATTTTTGCTTTGTTTTTTATATTTCCGTTGCTTTTCATATATATGAATAGAAACCATTTAGGCTTAAATCGCATTTTGTGCTTGAAGTTTTCATTTGCATTAAGTATCGATTTTTAGCACAAACAACATGTTTATAATAACTTCGGATGTAAAAACAGCTTAATTGAATGAATTTGTTAACAGTTTTGTTTTTTACAGCAACGTTTTTATAAAAAGTATCAAACAGATAAAGCTAACTTATTTAAAATAACAAGCCTCTTAGGCCCATTTTCTGATGTCCAAATTTGTTTTTTAGATAAATCTTGATGAAAGGGTAAAATCTTGATTATAGCTTAAGTTTTAAAAAACACCTAAAGAAATGTTACGCAACTGTCTCTATTAAGTTAAAGATCCTTTTATGTATAAAATATTGGAGTACATTAAGTAAATAAATACAGTTTCTAAAGTACATTTAGTCAATTGTTAACCAAAAACCTTAAATCGACGAATTTTTTGCTGTTTACTTAATGTATAGAGACCTAACTAAAAACAAGTTTGGAAATAGCCGGATGTGGAATAGGGTTGCCGCGACCCGTATCGTACGGGTCACCACAGCTAATTCCGCAGCTAAAACAGTTTAATTGTTAATATATTTTAACAATTATATAAATTTTTTATAATTATATAAATAATTAAAGAGTTTTTTTACGGAAAGGATTTTATAAAATATATCAAACAGATAAAGCTAACTTATTTGAAATAACTAGGTCTTTTGGGTCCATTTTTCAATGTCCATATTTGCTTTTTAAATAAATCCTTATGAGAGAGTTAAAACGAGTTTCAACTTATCCGTTTTTTCACGGGAACGGGAAAAATAATCACGTGGGCATGCGTAGTATAAGTTTTAACATGTCCAAAGCAAAACTACGCATGCTCACGTGATTTTTTTTCCCTTTTCTATCCCGTTCCCGTGAAAAAACGGATGAGTGGAAACTCACCTTTAAAATATTATCATAGCCTAGATCTTATATGCTAAAGATACTTTTATTATGTAGAAAATATTAAAGTAAATAAGTAATAATGTAATAAGGAAAAATACTTATTAGTTCTAAAGAACAATAAATTAAAAATCAAGAACTTTAGGTAGTCAGTAAAATGCAAACTGCGTACATTTAGCGAACCAAGACATTTTAATGACCTTTATTATTAAAATCATTTGCTCGTCGATTTTTTAAATTAAATATATATTCGATATATTTTATTTTAATTAGACATTTCTTTTAAATTAATTATAATTTAACAAGCAATTAAAGTTCTTTTTAATTTTCTTAAAAGTTCGCATTTTACCATCTGGTAGATGGTAAAATGGGAATTTTAATTGCGAACCATAAATTATAATTTATGGTTCGCAATTAAAGTTCGCATTTTACCATCTATTAGAACTTTAAATTGATTTATTTTTTGCCGTTTACTAAAATAAATTAAAGTATAAAGACTAAGGAATAAGTTTAGAAATTGTCGGGTGTGGATTAGACTTGCCACAATCCGTATCGTACGGGTCATACTAGCTAGTTTATATTTTTTAATTCTTTTTAATTTTAATTTTTTTTATTCTTTTTAATACTATTATTTACATTATTTACTTATAAATCACCATCTCCAGATCCTTTCAAATATTGCAAAAATTTTCACTAATCATTTTCACTAGTCATTTTCACTAATTTAACTAAGGCTGAATACAATTTACTACATCACTGCATTGTGTAAGTTGTACAAAGAGTATCTTTCCATTCACAAATGTACAAGATAACGAATTCAAATTATTATTTTTCTTTCTGACAAAATTCTTATAGCTGATGATTTACCTCCGTCAATAAATCTTTCCGTCTTCTCATTTAAATAAAGTTTCTACCCAAATTAATGATTATGTTTCATCTCATGTTTTAGATAGATGAAGAAATCTATGCATCAATTGCAAATATTATGATATAAATAAACTCCGTTAACTAAACTTTGACAAAATTAACGCTTTATTTCATCTAAACATATCATTTTTGCAAAAACGTTGAGGAATTAAACGTATTACTATCGTTAATGAATTTTGAACTTTCCATTATTGGTATAACCGAAACACGAAAAAAAGGAATACCATCAATTCATCCAATCCACATTGATAACTAAAAAATTGAACACACACCAACTGAATCTTCTTGTGGAGGAACATTGTTATACTTATAAAAAAAATTATTATATAAACAAAGGGATGATTTAATGATTTATACACCATTTTGTTTAGAATCAACATTTGTTGAAATAAAATTTCTAAAAAATATAATATTATTGTTGGTTGCATTTATAAACACCCATGCATGGATATTAACGATTTTACAATTATCATGTCTGTCCTACTTTAAAAAATAAATGCTGAAAATAAATCGGTTTTCTTACTAGGTGATTATAATATTGATCTGCTACAATCAAATAATGGCACTGCAACGTCTGATTTTTTAAACTTACTTTCTTTTTATAATACTCGCTCTTTTATCACTTTTTTTATTTCGTCATTAAATGAATAATCTTTTACAATGTTTTTTTACAACATAAAAATTATAACATTAAAGTTTCGACCGGAGCTGGCAGAAGACATGATCTTATCATCCAGCCCCGTTAATATAACTAAAAAATTCAGCCGATAAAAATGAAAAAGGAAAAAAGAAACTAAAGCAAGAACTGATTTTTAGAAGAAAAGAACTTAAAAATCAAATTATTATTTACAGAAAGAGAAAAAAAATATATATATATATATATATTAATTATTTCTTCTCATTATTATTATTATTTTTTTTTTTAATTCTCTATTTTATCCGACTTTTATTTTTATTATACACGCACGCACACACACATACGCACACATACACACACATACACACACACATACGCACACGTACACACAAATATATGTCCGTTCATATATACATACAAATCAAATAAATCTGTATTACATTCCATCTACAAATTGCGTAAGATATAATAAATATTGCATTTACAAATTACGTATTGTAAAATAAAATAATATCATACATGTTCTAAGTACCATACAATATAATTGTGATGTTGAGTCAATTTATAAGACATTAAATAACTAAGATTACCAAAAGTTTTTAATAATACGATAGTAATTGCTTTGTGTCAAAACCAAATAAGTGTTGTTTTGTTGCACGTTTAAAATGTTGAGTTGAATTTAAAGTTTTTATTTTGTTTGTTAAAAGCAAGTTCCATAACCGCGGCCCTCGGCAAGATATCAAAAAATCAGCTTGTTTTGATAATGTTTTTGGTATAATAAAATTATATAGTTTCGTATTTGTGGTTTAAAGAAAAAAAATAAGTTTGGAAAATGCTTGGTAGCATACCATTTTTAAACTTAAACATGAAAATAAGTATATTAAGAATATTTATTTCATAGACATTAGGCACTCCAATTTCTCTTAGTAGTGGTTTGGCACTAGCGTATTTATTTGCATTTAATATCAAGCGAATTGATCGTTTTTGTATTTTGTAGATCATATTTAACTTTGAAGGATAAGTACTTGCCCAGATAATGTTGCAGTAGCTGATGTAGCTATGAATAAATGCAAAATAAATATTTTTTAAACAATTTGTGTTTAGGAGATGTTTTGTTTTATACATAATACCAATATTTTTTGATATCTTATTTTCTATTACTTTGATATGGTTACTCCAGCTAAGATGTTCCTTAAGAATTACGCCTAAAAATATGATTGAGTATTCTCGTTTAAGTTTAGTTTTATCAATTAGTAAATCAGGTAGTTTTAAGGGGAGGGTTTAAGATTTTGATAATTTTGTAAAAAGAATATATTTACTTTTTTCGACATTTAAGGAGAGTTTGTTAGCCTTAAACCATTCGTTCAGGTTTTCAAGTTCTTGATTAACAGTGTTAAATAATAGGCTAATGTTTGTGTGGCTAAAGAACACTTGCGTATCATCGGCAAAAAAGACAAAGTTAAGTATGTTAGAAGATAAGTAGATATCGTTAATATAAACGAGGAATAATAATGGACCAAGAATTGATCCTTGTGGAACCCCACAAGTAATGTCTTCAAGTCGTGTTACAGTGTTGTTGTATGATAAAGCGTGTTTCCGATTATTAAGGTAAGAGCGAAACCATTTTAAATTGTTATTTCTTATTCCATTATTATATAGTTAATAAAGAAGAATTTTGTGGTCAACAGTGTCAAACGCTTTTGTTCTGTTGAATGGTGTTTTTGAAAGCCATATTGGTTATTATTTAGTAGGTGGTGGTTTACTAGATAATTGTTTAGCCTATTGTGCATTATGCGCTCTAATATTTTTGAAATGCATGGCAAAATAGAAATAGGCCTGTAGTTAGAAGCAATCGAATCGTCTCCGCTTTTAAATATAGGAACAACTTTTGCTAGCTTTAGCTGGTCAGGGAACACCCCATTTTTTAAAGACAGATTACAGATATGCAGAAGGGGATATTCAATAATATCGTAGACATTTTTTACAACGTTCACGCTAATGTCATCTAGTCCTGGACTTTTGTTTTCTTGTAAGGTATTAAATGCATTTTTAAGCTCATCCGGAGTTATTTCAAGCTCGTTCATGACTGAGGCTTTTTTTTTCTAGATACAGCTTATAGCATTTTTTTCCACGAGTTATTTTATTAGCTAGTTTTTCCCCAATTTTTATAAAATAGTTATTAAATTTCTCTGCAATATCTATTGCCTTATTGGCTACTGTATCATTTTCATCTGTTTTTAAGTATTGCGGGAACACTTTGGTAGCATCTTTTTTTTTTCCTGTTACCTCTTTTATTACGCCCCATGTTTTTTTAGTGTTACCGCAATAATTTTCTAATAAATTGCAGTAATAGTTTTTTTTGAGTGTTTTTTTAATTTTTCAAATAAATTTTTGTATTGTTTATATATTTTTTCGTTTTTAAAAGTCTTTTTTTTTAAAAATTTTTCATAAAGTTTTTTTTTTTTTTTTGAAGATTTAATAAGCCCTTTTGTCATCCAAGGACTTTTAAGGTTTTTTGAGTTTTGTTAATTGCTCAAGCTTGGGAAACGCTTTTTCGTACAAAGTTGTAAAAGTGTGTTTAAAAATATCGTAAGCTATGTTGGTGTCTTTGCAATTAACAACCTGATCCCAGTTTTCCATTGATAAGTTGCTTCGGAACTTTGTTATACTTTTTTCATTTATTTGCCTTTTTGTTGTAATTATTGTTTTGTTTTCTTTTTTATTGTTGAGATTGTTAAGCAGAAGAAATATCGGAAAATGGTCACTTATGTCAGATTTTATTATTCCGCTTTGAATATTACATTTTATGGTAGTATTTGTAAATATGTTATCGATTAGGGTAGCTGTTCGGAGAGTTACTCGAGTTGGCTTATTTATTAAGGGTTCTACGCCGTGCTGTAAGAGATTATTTAAAAAGCGTTTGACATTGTTATTAGTTTTTATTTTTAAAAGATCCAAGTTAGTATCTCCCATTATGTATAAGTGCTTATTTTTAGCCAGTTCTAGGTACTGAATTATATGTTTTTTAAAGGATTTTATATTGCCATCTGGTGGTCTATATAAGCCAGTAATATACGCATTTGCTTTACCTTGGTTTGTTAATTTAACCGTGAAAAGTTCACAGTTTGCGTTCAGTAAGCTTAGGCTTTCTACTTTTTTAAACTGTATTGTATTATGTAAGTAGAAACATATTCCTCCGCCAGTACCTCTACTACGAGTTTGATGGAGAGCTTTATAGCCTTTTAATTGAAATTTTGAGTTTATGGTATTTTCGTCTTTGCACCATGTTTCTAAAAGGCATATTGCCGTAAATTCGTGACTTATGTCTTTTAGCATTTCTTTAAAGTTTTCAAAGTTTTTGCTCATGCTGCGTATGTTTAATGTCAGCGCTGAAAAAGTATTTTGTGACGCATTTATAAAACAAGATAATTCTTCGATACTATAGTAATTAGACTTAAATAAGTCGTTTTCAAAAAAATTTTTGTCAGTGTCATTGTTATTGTTCAGAAGGAGTGTTTTCTTTATCAAAAATTTCAAAATATTTTGTTTCCGTCATTGTCATAATTAAAAATTTAACTGCTTAAAAAATTAAATATAAGATATATAAATATATTCATACACGTGTAAAATATAAATATAAGAAAGAAGAGTTATTTTTTTTTGATATTATTTAATTTAATAATTTTATCGTACCTTAAGGGGGAAAACCCCTCAAAAACTTATTTTCTGAAGTAAAGCATTAATAAAGTTATTACATGTTTCAAATAAAAGTATACTAAATGTTAAGAAGATCTATCATAAAAAATGGCACTCTGTTGCCATGGCAACGCGGTTACTAAGGGAAAATGTCAAATTAGTCTCTTCACCCTGGCAAAGATTGCAGTCAATTAGAATGATACTTTGAGCTGATTTTTTTCTAACTTATAGTTAAAAGATAGATCTATGCAATAAGCAGACAGTTTTTGAAAATAACTTTTCTGTCAGGTAGTAGGCCTGTTTAATTTTGGCAAAAATTTCAAGCACAAAAATGATAGATGTTTTTTTTAATTTCTTAAGTTTAAAAAACATTTTAAAAAAGTTGTCTGCTCATTGCATACATCTTTATGAGAGGAATACTCCCTGAAAATTTCATTAAAATCGGTCAAGCGGTTCTCAAGATACTTCTGCCGGGAGATTAAAAACACGCGTTCTGAGAAAAATGCCAAATAAGTTGAAATTGTGATGAAAAATATTATATAATAACAAAGATACAAAAAATATAATATAAAAAGAGCATACTGATTGTATTTTTTAATCATGAACACCAGCTCCATACAATTTTCCTTCTTTCTGTTCAACTTTGTCAAATTTTTTAAGCTTGCGGCTTCTTAAAATCTTCCTTTTTTTTTTTGATGGTGTCTTGATTTTTATACTCTGACATCATAACTCTTTTCTGGTTCAGGTAATTGCATCCAGAAATGGTATGTTGCCCTGGTATCATATTAAGTCTTTCAAATATAAGTATACTAGACTTTAATCCTATATTAAAGGCACCAATAGCATCATAGAGTCCAAATTTCAATTGCGTAAGCGAAACATATTTTGACTTAGGTATTCTAGACCATATCATTGCATTAAAACTTTCATTTTGATTCTGTGTTCTTCCATGAAGCAAACGATTTAAATAAGCATCTGATGTTAGTTCTACATAAATGGGCTTTAACTTGTGTACTATTTCAATAGGAAGACCTGGTCCGGGTTTATACTCTTTGGTTCCATTAGCTTTATCTCGATTGTATTTACACCAACTATCTGTTCCTGTGGGACAATGCGGGTAATGCCAATTATTTTTTCTTGAAGATGCTACATGAAATAAGCTAGCCAAGGCTGAAGATCTCATACCTTCAAGGTTGCCACAATTTTGCCTAATGCAAATACCAAAATAATTTTGCAACCGATCAATTGTAGCGTTTGTTAAACCGCCTTTACCATTTAAACCCTTGACTTGCTTTTTTAATTGTCTACAACGAGATCCAATGCGCTTTTGAAAATGCCCAATACAATCTAGTTTAATTACTTCAATACCCTTGTATGTGTTTTTGACAGAAGTGTAGCTTTTGCTATCACCATCACCCAAGTATTCTGTGTATCGTAAATTAAATTTTTGCAAAGAGCGATTAAATATCTTTATTGCCCCAACTGTTTCCATTCCACCGGCTGATCCTTCATAGTTTTTATTGCAAATATGTGATTTTTTTGCTGTTAGCTGCTGCTTTGAATTACCAACATCTTGATTTTTGTCACATATTTTACACTTTCTAGATAATGCTTCGACATCTAAAACCTTCCCATTTTTAATTGATAATGCTGCCGTCACCCCATTGTGTGAATTAAATCCTCTTTTTTGCCATGTTCCATCAACAGAAACTCCAATATCTAAGATCTCATTAAGAGATTTGCCTTCTCTGAGTTCTTGTACAGCTTCATTCGTAGTTTCAACAGCAACAGTTTGTGCTGCAGTTGCCAATTTTTGAACAATAACATTATAGCTTTTATTGCATAATCCTTTTGGGATATTCATAAGAGTGGCAAACCGATGTAGACCAGCTTGGCCTTGACCAAGTGTTCTCATGGCATACACTAATCTTTTGTTAATATCAAACCCTGCTACATTTTTTGATGTGTCAAAGTCTAACTTGAAACCACAAACACAATTTAATGATAAATTTGATGCATATCCTTTGCAAGACTTTTTATTTTCGCTTAACGACAACTGTGATGGTCGCAAACATTCTGGACACCCAAGTTTATCAAAAATGGAAGCAAGAATTTCTAAATCAATAAACCTGTAGCCACTGACACATTTTGAGTTTCCACTTGGAACCATTAGTTGCTTTACTTTTTTTTTTGATGCACTTTTAAATACACTTTCACTTTCAATATTTACCATATTTTCATTATTACTATTTACATTATTTACACCAATATTTACACATTTTTCTTGCTTTCTTAAACCAGAAAATGTACATTTACGTTTTCGAAGACGTTTTGTAGAAAATTTTACTCTATCACTTTTATATTCAGTTTTAGACTTGTCCATTTTTTTAAATTATATAGAAAGCTTGAGTTGATTGTGTAGAAGCTTGAAAAGATGACTAATTTTAGCACTATCAGTCAAATATGTGGTTTTAAAGTATGGCTTTAGAGATAATGGGAAGCATTTCAAACTAAACTGCAAAAAAAAAACCGGATAAAAAGCTATACTAGATGTGTTTTATTCACAGTTTTTCTGTAACTAGGGGCGTTGCTAGGTAATTTTGAACTCAGGTGGTTGTACAAAAGTGTCATTTATTGATATAAAAAATAGAGAATTTCGATTAAGGTTTTTACCATTTGATTTCTTAATAAATTTACTTTTAAAATATCTGGAAAAAAAAAATTGAAAAAAAAAAATTTTTCTGAGAGGTTTTCCCCCTTAAACCAACATTTTCACCATTATCGCGTCGTTCTTTTACTTCAGCCAGGAGTCTTTTCCTAATATTGACAGTCTCATGAGAAAAATCTTTAATAATTAATAAAATAATAAATAATTAATGAAATTATTTCAGGAAATTTAACAACTTCAGTTTCTGATCACTTATTTTAATTTTGTATTTGTTCTAATTTTTTTTTTTTTAGTTTTTATTTTTTTATTTTTATGACTTTCTCTGTTTACATAACATAAGAATTTTACAAATTCCACTACATAAACAATCTTTTCATAAAACCCTTTTAACAAGATTTAATCAAAATATCGTAATATGACATACAAAATAAAAATTTCAATAAAATATCATAACAAAATGCGTAATCTGATAATAAAATTTGTCAAGCAACAAACAAAAGTAGAAACAAAACAAAAACGTATTTAAGAGAATTTATTCATTTACATTTTTAACAAAAAATGTTTCACAGGTTTTAAAGATTTCTTTTTTAATAATTTTAATAAGTTATTTATACACGCAATCACAATTTAATCGCAGAAATTTAAAAACTTTAACAAAATAAACTTCAAATCAGATTTTTTTAAAATTAATTAGAATAATCTTATAGAGAACAGTGATGTTAACTCTTGTTTCCAAACATTTATTTCTGAAACAACCTTGATTTTGAATCGCTACGCCCCACTTAAAAAAGTTAGTATTAAGAACTTCAAGCGTCAATTTAAACCTTGGATTACAAAGTGAATCTTAAAATCTATTCAAATACGCAATCTTTAAAAAAAAAAAAAAATTAGGATCAAAAGATATTAGGAACATAAACACATTTAAAACTAATTTCAAACAATATAAATACATGATAATTACCTTAATTAAGCTCAGTAAAAAAATGCATTTTAAAAAGTACTTTACAGAAAATTTAAAAAATCTTCGCGAAATTTGGAAAGGAAATTTGTCAAAACTCTAATCACTCATCTCCCAACTGTTTACAAGATAATAAAACATATATATCTGAGCCAAATCTTATCTCTAAAAAGTTTAACACTTTTTTTACCAACATCGCACAAAAACTTAAGTCCAATACTCATTCGTCCTACATAAACTATACAAAATATCTTAAGTATCCAAATTTACATAATTATCTAATTACATATTTATCTAACATTAGTAAACTTCTTGAAAAACTTATCTATTCTAGAGTGTACTCTTTTCTTAACTCTTTTAACTGTTTAAATGAGTTTCAATTTGATTTTCGTTCAAAACATTCTACCTGCCATGCATTGATAAGTATAAGTGAAAAATCAGGAAAGGTCTCGACTCAGGTCATTTTGTTTGTGGTATTTTTATAGATTTACAAAAAGCTTTTGATACCGTTGATCAAAACATTTTGATTTCTAAATTAGAACACTGGTATTCGTGGTGTTGTAAATGACTGGTTTCCATCTTATCTTACAGATCGGAAACAACTTGTAAGTATTAACGGTTATAATTCTACTAATAAATCTGTTGTGTGCGGAGTTCCTCAAGGTTCTGTTCTTGGTCCTCTTTTGTTCTTAATTTATATTAATGACATAAACAACTCTATTCGCTTCTCGTCAATTCACCTTCTTGCTGATAACACAAACCTATTGCATATTAACAAATCGTAAAATTCTATATGTAAAAACATAAATTCGGATCTAAAAGGTATTGTTCACTGGTTAAATGCTTAAACTTAATACGTCTTAACGCAAAAAAAAAACTGAATCTAAACAAAAATTTCAAAATCCAAATCAAAATTAATAATGAATGGTTATATCCTACAATAGTTATCAAGTATCTCGATGTTTTGATTGACTGCAATCTCTCGTGGAATGTTCATATCAATGAGCTACGCAAAAAACTCGAGCTATTAGCGCAATTTCAATAATTCGTGATTATGTCACACTAAAGAATATTTACTGTGCATTATTTTTATCGCATCTTAATTTGGGGTCAAAATGGCATCTATCACATCAAAAAACTGATGCCCTTTAAACGTCAATCAATAAGAATCATAAAATTCCAACCTTTTAAGTCAGAAACACCAGAATCTTTCAAAAAACTGAAAATTTCAACCTTTCCAGCGCTTGTAAAAGTTGCTAATCTTCTTTTTATTTTTAACTCTCTTAATAAAAATTCTCTTCTATAACAAACTTTTTTACAGAAAGTAGAATAATACATACATACTCTACTAGAAACATATATAATGAGAAACTTAATGTACCATCGTTTAAAACTCAGAAGTATGGTAAACATTCTGTTGTGTATCACTACATTTGTGAATGGAACAAGAGTCTTGCATGCATAGTGAACGAGTTCAAAAAACTCATTCACTATGCATCTTCAAACATCTTTATCTTTTCTTAATCTTACACAAAACCAATCTAAAAAAATTCTAAAAACAATTTTGTTCTAACTTATTGATATGATTTTCACTTAATTTTTAAAATTTACTCTTATTTTTTAAAGTTATGGCTACTACAACAATTATTATTAAATTCTTTTTTGTTTATTTTTTATTATTATCACCAAAGTATGGTTTTTTAAAACTTTATGTTCTATGTGTGTATACTTATTATTAATCATATTATATTTAAAAACTGGTGTCACTCCTTTTATCAGAATTCTGTTTGAGGTGACACCATCCTTATCAATTATTTAGTTATTATTATTAAATACTTATTATTAATTTACTCTTTATTATATTAATTTATATTATTATTATTTAATATATATATATATATATATATATATATATATATATATATATATATATATATATATATATATATATATATAAATATAAATATATATATATATATATATATATATATATATATATATATATATATATATGTATATATATATATATATATATATATATATATATATATATATATATATATATATATATATATATATATATATATATATATATATGTATATATATATTTTGAATGAAATTTAAAATCTTTTTTTGAATTTAAATTTAGTTTAAAATAGTAAAATTGAAAATTTTACTATATAACTGTCGTCGCCTTTGGGCAAGAGGCGGGCTAAAATTTTTTGGGTATTTTTGATCCCAGACTTCCATCAGCGCAATTTTTTGCAAAGTCTCCTCATTTTTCATAAACCTGTACATACTTATGTTTGGAGTAAACATCAAAAAATCAAATGGGCGGCCCTGTATATACATATATACAGAGCCGCCCACAGGATTTTATATATATATATATATATATATATATATATTTATATACATATATATATATATATATATATATATATATATATATATATATGTATATATATATATATATATATAAATATATATATATATATATATATATATATATATATATATATATATATGTAGAAAGAGAGAGAGAGAGAGAGAGAGAGAGAGAGAGAGAGAGAGAGAGAGATACACAAATGTAATTCTAACTGATATACAGTACTTTCGTAATCTACATTCTCTTGTTTTCAAAAATGTTTAAACAAAGTTTGCCTTGGCTATTTCGTTCATAAGTTAGACGTTAACACTTGTCTAACTTACTTAACGAAGTGCACCAACGAGAAGGATTTTTTCCAATAGTTGATAGGCAGTTAATGGAAAAGTAATAGTAACTTAGCCTAAGGATTCTTTTCTTTTATATTTTAATTTTAAATTTTTTTATATCTATAATAACATGTAGTTAAGCATAACCCATAAAGATAAAAAATATTGATAAATAATATAAAAATACCCTTTAACTAAAAAAAAGGGTACATATAAAACATCAAGTATAATTAATACCATTGAAAAAGATAAAAATTACTTTACTTAAATGCAGTAAAAAAAGATTATTAGAACATATTTTTATTGATTTTACTAATAAAGGAAATAAGTTAAGTTTAAACTATAACATAAAATTATATTTAATAAAAAAAACCCTCATCATCCTTTTTTTTTTTTTTTTTTTTTCAAGCATCTTCGCTTTCAACAAGGCTGCAAGCAACCACTAACTAGTGTTGGAAGTTACTGGAAGAGAAAAGATGAAGATTGTAGAGCAAGATAACGATTGACTGACGACTTAAAAGATTGTAAATTATATGAATCAGGAAAGCAAGATGAAGGAAGCGAATTCCAAAGAACTGATGTTCGAGGAAAATATCTAGACGAGTAAGAATTTTTAGAGCGCTAAAAATTCTTACTCGTCTAAGGAACAGTAACAGAAAAAGGATGAGACTTATATGAGTGACGAGTAACACGAGAATAAATTTTAGTAGATGGCACAAGAGACGCAAGCTCTTTAGAGCAGTGCCCATTATAGTATTTGTAGAAAAGAGAAAGAGAAGCAACATTATGACGATGTGACAAAGGTTGAAGGTTGGCTGCAAGAGCAGGTCCGACTATGTTTACAATGCGTTTTTGCACCTTGTCTAAAAGAGAAAGGGTATCATTAGAAAATCCGCCCCAGATATGGCAACAGTATTCCATACAAGGCCAGATTTGAGATTTATAGAGATAGAGAATAGAATTCAGAGTAAAAAAGTGTTGAGCACGATAAAGAAAAGCAACTTTAGCAGATGCTAATTTTGCAACATATTTGATATAAGATTTCTAAGAAAGATCAGAATTAAGAGTTAATCCTAGAAGATGAAGGATAGGAGACTCATCGAGTACATTACGGTTCATAAATATAGGAAGGTCTAAATTATTGCGATAACGATTGGCTGAAAAAAATTGAGTTTTATCTGAATTAAGTTCACCAGCCACTGTGAGCCCCATGCTGTAGCAGAAGTGAGATCCTTGCTACAAAGAATGTGATTACCTTTTTCAAAATCAATTGATGAAAGAAATGATTATAGCTCATAATCAATCATACTAGACAATTCTTTTTTTTTTACTTTTAACAGCCACATGTAATACACGAGGTTTAAAATTATTACTCAAATTACCAAAAGATTGTTTGGTATTAAATTTGCTCAAATGAAATAGTAAGATTTTTGTATTATACCTCTCATTATATAAGTCAAATTTTTTCTTTTGGCTCATCTAACTTTGTTTAAAAAAAGTTTTTTTCTCATTTTCCACACCAGAGATGACAAAATAAAAATTAGGCTGAGCAAAGAGTACTTTTCCATGTTACAAGTTTTTCTACAGCTTCTGTAGAAATCCATGCTCTTATATTTAAATTTATTAATTTAAATACAAGCTTTATTTTTTTTTGTATAGTTAAATTTCTTCACCTTTTTTTCCTTCTTACTTTGCTATAAGACACATAGCTTTATCTTTTTTAAGAACGTCTTTCCTTTAACCATATTTGTTTTTTATCATTGGTTCTTGAACAACTAAATAATTCCTTTCTTACTTCATCAGTTTTACTATTTAGCCATTCTTTTGTTTGATTCTGAGACCACTTTGTCGAAGCCGAAAAAGTTTGAATATTTGCATTTGGTTTTATGTGTAATTTCAATGCTAATTTGCTATTTTTGCGTTGCTTTTTTAACTTTATGATGTTATCAACTAGTTGAGTTATCTTTATGGCTAATGATGTTTTTACAATAAATCAGTTGAACATTACACAAGACATAGAATATACAGCATTTAATGAAGAATCTTTCAATGTTAAATACTAATGATAAATTTCTTTATTAGGCATTTGATCGAAATAAATATACAATTTTCCAGAAGTCAAGCCAAATAAATACATAAATTTTAATCAGTTTAAATACCCTAGAATAATTAAACTTAATTACATTCTAATTTTCAAATTTTAATAACAATTTAGTTGTTTATTTATCAAAACAAAACAAGTACTTTTTAAATAACATATATATGCAATTTACAATGTAACTTACAAATGATAAAGCTTACTGATAAATTTTCCGATGATTCAATTGAATTTAAAATGAAAGTATTTACATTTGTACACAATACTGTTCAACTTCAGAAAATGAATGTCTTTCGAGGATTTAGTGAATGAAGTACAAAATTATTTTACAAAATATGTAAATAATTATCATTTAAAAAACCAGAACAAGGAAAGCAGACTAAAGTCTATCTTTAGCAATGGGATAAAGTCGTACAACAAATTGCCAAATGAACTTAAATCTCTTGACATAAAGGGATTCAAGAATCAAGTCGTAAAGCTTTTAAAAGAAAAAGGGTATCGTCGCAGCTCTGAGAAAAAAACATTTAAAGTTTTTAATTCATCACTGCGTTCAATCTTCTTAATAAACTAAATTGTTTTTAAATTACTTATAGAATGTGTAATTTTTTTCATAATATAACATATAAAAAAGAAAATTTTAAGTTTATAAGTAGCGACAATGCAAATGGACTTAAGATAATCTTAAAACTATATAAAATATGACAAAACTATATAAATTAAATTGCCGCTGCAAAACAAGACAATCTTAAGTCTGTTTTGTTGTTCTTAGAAAAAAACATTTAAAGTTTTAAATTTAATCACTGCTTCTGATTTTTTTTAATTAAATCTACTTGCTTTTAGTTATTTATTATATCAGATAAGTATTTAAAACCAAAAAAGTTTTTTTTTTTTTTTTTTTTTTTGCCAAAAAATGGCGGCAACGATTTCTGTTAATTATTTTTTTTAGGACATAAGATATTTGAATTTTAGTTGTAAAAGTTGAATCAACTTTGATTCCATACTTTTAGAGATGACTTTTGTGCACCTAAAGAATATTTTAAACCAACAATGTCATTTTTTTTCAGCATAAAAAAATAGACTAACGCAGAAATCGGCTCATTTGACTGCACTTACTAATGTTAGCGAAAGGGGGAAATTCTACAAATCACCAGTTAGAAAACAAAAACCCAATCTAATTAACCATGAGAAAAAAAAATAAAAATACATGCACATTATTAATAAATAGTTGCAGAACTTACTTTCACGTGAAGACGGATGAGTTATCTAATTTAACTGGTATTTTAACAAAGTTGAATCCTTTAAAAGTAATTAACTTTTTCAAATGTAAAATGTCGTCTCCACTTAAATAAATGCTCTACATTCTTTTCCGAAAAAAACGATAACAAAAAAATAAATTTAAATTTGTGGGTCTTTCCGATATTCTTCGATACCTACCTAAAATCGTTTCTTGCATTTTTTGGACGAAGTTTTTCAAAAACAAGCGGTGTTTTTTTCGCAATAAAAAGTCACGTGACTTAACTCCCTAATTAAGTTATTTTTAGATATATTTTTTTTAATTTTATTTTTTTAACTTATTTTAAATTTTTAAATTTTATCATTATCATCACTATTTACGCTGTAAATAGTATTTATAATCTCCCTGAAAAAGAACTTTTGTTTTCTTATTGAATAAATAAAATTTTAGATAAAAAAGACTAATCGAATGTGTACAATTAAAAGCTGTTTACATGTTACGAGCTGCAATTGAAATGAATTAAAGCTATCGTTTTAAATTTATTTATTCGTACGACCTTTTTACAGGTTGCTGAGTGTGTGACTTTTTCCTAATTACTACAACCTTTTTTTCAAAATCCTTAAGTTAAAAATATTTTTCAACACCTAAACATTATTAAATAAATATTTTTGAAAAAAATTATGAAAAACTTTTTAAAAACCATTAATTTTATGTCATGCTAAACTGCTCAAATTACATAGTACTAGCATTAAGCAAACAGTAATGACACATCCGGTAAAGAGCTTGCTCAGCTCCATTTCTTGATATGAAATGGAAGTATTCGATGCAAATTCGTGTAAAAATAGTACGTTAGTATCTGAAAGATTATAGCAACATTAACTTGGTACTAAAGGCAATTACATAGTACAAATAGAATGAGAAGCTTTTTCTTTCAAATGAGAGGGGGCGACTGACGCTTTCTGAATCTCTGAGATTTGATTGAGTATTTGAAGGAAGCGAGCGCGAACGCAGGCTTCCGCTACCAGAAATTATACTGTCGAGTTACCGACGTTAGCGGTAATCGCAGAGGTCAGCCGATGCTCAGTGCAATGCACCAGCCTCACTCTGAAAGAAGCCCCTTCGTGATCGGATTTTACTTTCCAGTCAGGTAAGTATAGAATAAATTAAAAATTTTAGGTACGGTTTTAAAACTGGTAAATCGCGATTGTGGGTTTACTTTATTTTACAACAATTAAAAAAACTCACCATTGTGATAATTTAAGTAGAAATTAACCTGATGTGAAAAAATTAGCAAAGCATTTACGTCAAAAACAATAAATACAAATAAACAAAAAAATTAGTACAGTTATATAAGTAATAAAGAAAAAAACTTTGCCAAAATACGGCTTTTTACACTTCCCCGCATTGATTTTCAGACGTTCAACTTTGTTGGCAAAGATTTTTTTTGCTATGATACGATTGTTCAAAATCATCCTAAAGATAAAACTTAAATATTTACTCTTAATTAAAAGGTTTTCATTATTATCTAGGGTTTTCGGGAAAATTTTGTTTAAAATTTCTGGAAATTTTCAAAAAACCTTTATTGCGATAAATCTATATAAAGTTTTATAAAATTCATTTTTTTTGTTTCTAAAATATGCGTTTTATCATCAGGGCCGTCCCAATGGGTGTAGGGGGTGTACCCCCCTTCTCCATAGAGCTGTTTTATAAGCATTTGAGTTGGCACATATACCAAGTTCTGAACTATAGTTGGCAAATTGAAAATATTAAGGAACTTTTTTTTTTTTCTGTGTTTCTAGTTGGCAAAAAATAAATAAATCCCCCCTCCCCCCATCATGGAAGACCTCTTCGGGAAGGCCTTGTTTATCATCGTAATTATTTTAGTATTCTTTAAATAATTCGACAAAAATATAAAATAACAAAAGACACATAATCAAAAAATACACATGAAAAAGTGTTTTTCAAAGGTGGTTTTTTAAAATTTTTATCTATGTATATATATTTTTAAGCCGCTTCACAAAACCATCTTTTAGTCAAATTTTTATAACCAAGTTTATCAATTTAAGAATCATTTTTTTTAGAAGCAATAAAACTTTCAAGTTGTCATATGTTACTTTAACGTATAATACTACTTACGTATTTTACTTAGTATATTATTTTATAATATCCCCTACTTGCTAGTATCGATTGAAAAATACGGTATGCATTTAAGCCATTTTTAAGTATTGAATTTATAATTGGCTTTTTTTTAATTATTATTTATTATTGGTTTATAAAGTCAAAAGTGCCCAAGCAAGGTTGTGGCAAGCGAGACTTGAGTCTTAAAAGCATAGTTATTTTTATTTTTATTGCTAACTATATTTTTAAACAGTTTAAGTTTAGGAAAAATGTTTTATTTACTATTTGCGTTTCATTAATCAATAACGTATCAAGAAAATATTAAGAAAAATTTGTAAACTGCTGTAGACATTCAATCAATTCTTTTTATAAATAATTTTACAGTATCCAGTAAGTTGTAGGCCAATTTAAAAGATTTTGAAAAATGACCCATCCACTTTAATGATGGGGGTGCAAATTATGTTTAGCCTCAAACAAAGCTTGTTACGGCAATGAACATCAATATGCTTAGCAAATAACAGAGTAAAACAGTTTTAGAAAACTTTGAAAACAAATTATTACAGTTTTTACTTAAACTTATATTAACAAAAATCAACAAAATAACAAAAATTTTTAAAGGAACTTTTTTAAAATTTTTATAATTCACAATATTTCAACATAAAATTATCCATAACAACATAAAAAACATACCCGTTCTTAAAAAATCAAAAATCAAGTTCTTTATTTTTAGTCTTACGTCTAAAAATAAACAAAATTACTCTTTGGGTGGGTGGGACACCCCCTACACCCTACGGGACGGCCGTGATGATAAAATGCATATTTTAGAGACAAAAAAATGAATTTTATAAAACTATATTGGTTTATTGCAATAAAAGTTTTTTGAAAATTTCCGGAAATTTTGAGCAAAATTTTCCGAAAAACCCAAGAAAATATATAATATATTTTGTTTATTAATCACCCGCTGTATATAATACAAGGTAAATTATTATAAAGTTTATGACAAGAAAAAAGTTTTTATCTTGGAATATTTGGAATATTTACTTCAAGAATATCTTTGAATATTTTCCTAGGCTCCAATGAGTTCCAGAACTCAATTGCATAGCTTAACTTTTGAAGATCTTTTTTAGGAATTATATTTTTTTAACACAATAATTTTTACTTTTTTTTTGTTTTGCATTAAGCTCTCTAGATTGAGTTCATTCCGATTGCATAAACCTATGACATCATCTAGAAACCTATGACATCATCTAGAAACCTATGACATCATCTAGAAAAAGGTGCTTAGCGGTTTGGTTTTTTAAACTGCGAATTTACAATTCCATATGTTGTTTTATTGCTCAATATGCGAATAAATAAGTGTAACTTATTTTGCTGTACAATTGTTAATAATTCTTGGATGTAAAACAAAGAATGAATATAATTTTTGCTGTGTTTAAAAACATTGAAGAGTGACTTAAGTTCATTCCTTCCCTATTATATCAAGCTTTTGCATTAATACGTCTTTATAATAGCAAACTTCAAGACCATACGTAAGTACCGAAACCGCCAATGTTTTATATAGCTGAACGATAGAGCTTGGACGAGCAAAGCGGATTCCAGACTGAATAAG
This sequence comes from Hydra vulgaris, assembly GCF_022113875.1. NCBI lineage: Eukaryota > Metazoa > Cnidaria > Hydrozoa > Anthoathecata > Hydridae > Hydra > Hydra vulgaris. The sequence continues at coordinate 1,997,054 of NC_061157.1, read as the reverse complement.
AGTTTGAATTATTGCTCTGAATTTTGATACTCTATTATCAATATTAGAATGATTAAGTGATGCAAAAGAAAAGCTTTAAGTATCCTATATAAAACCTTGATGATTGGTGGTTGATTGTTATCGGTCAGTTTACAATTTGTTTTTTTCCGGTGAACAAGAACTCGGTCTTATTAGCATTCAACTTTGTAAAATTTGTGTTAGTATATATATATATATATATATATATATATATATATATATATATATATATATATATATATATATATATATATATATATATATATATATATATATATATATAGTGTATATATTACAAGCTGCTATAAGCTTTTTTATTCCAGACAGGGTAGAACTAAGAAGTATGATGTCATCAGCGTATGCTACACCTGTGTAATTTCCATAAATTGATGTCCCTACAATACCTTTATTTTGTATGATTTCAAGTAGGCTTTGAGTATATATTATACAGGTGAGGAGACAGAATCGATCCTTATCTCACTAGATGAGTGACAGAAGTACTGCTTTCATTGTACAATGATGATATAGTATTAATAATATAAAGCGGTAATTTTTTTTTGTCGTATAGTTTCTTAAACAAAATGTCCCAGCTACAGCTGTCAAATGCTTTTTCAGCATTTAGAGTACAGAGATAGACAGGTGAGTTGTTGTTGTTGTAATGTTTTATCGTTTCACTTATTACAAAATTGGCATCTAAGGTTGAGGTAATTTTAGTATAACCGAATTGAAGAGGATGAGTTTCTTTTATCTTTGGACAGATTATTAAAATAAGATATTCTATTAGTTTTGTAAAGATTGGAATGATGCTAATACCACGGATCATTGGATCAGTTAATGATTTTTTATAAAATTTTGCAAGAGGTATAATAAGTGAAGTAGACATCGATTTTCGGGCCTGACCGTGGTTAATAATAAAGTTAAATAATTTTCTAAGCCACTTTGTTAGGGCTTTGCAACGTGCATATTTTAAATGTTCTGCAGAGAATCCATACGCATCTTTGGTTTTGTTTAATTTTAGGCAAGACATATTATTACCATATCAAATTTGGTACAAAGTGGAACTCGGCAAATTCTTTAGTGATTGATTCTTTGTTCGTTTTATTATTAATAGTAAATAATTTTGAGTTTGTTTAAGACTTTATGTATCTAAAGGTATTCCAGAAGTTTCTTGGGTTGGTATTTTTTAGCTTCTTGATTTTTGTGTATTGCTTAAAAAGGCTACAATTTTGAGCTTTTTTGACAGCGTTGCGAAAATTTTTACGTGCCATTTGATATCAATTAAAAATAAGCAAGCTTAAACCTTTTTTGAAACCCATTTCACGCCATTTCTTAAAATGAAATGCAAGAACTTTTTTTCTCCTACTTAGCTCTGGAGTCCACCAAGATTTTGAATATAAAGATTGTTTTTTCAAGAGTAAGTGTTGGCTAAGAGCCTCAGATGCACTTTTTGTAATAAAAGAATAGATTTCAATAAGTTATTCGTTGTAATTGTTATTTGTAAAGTGAAAAGTTTTTAAATTGTTATTCAAACACTCATTATATAATTGTATAAAAGTTTGATTAATCCAGGCATAATTAGGAATGCTATTGTTGTCTATAATTTTGTTAACCTTTTCTCGGAGAGATTGGCCTCTGAGTCCAATTACAATTGATATTGGCAAATGATCACTCATATTTTGAGATAAAAAAGTAGCTACAATACAATTCTCAAACTGAAGAGAAGTATTTCTTGAGAGAGCTATGTGATCAATGTAAGAGGCGTTTGGTAGTGTATGATGTTGATACGTTATTTTTGAACCTTTAATTACGTCTACTAGTTCAAAATCATTTGTTTTTATAAATTCTGATAAAGCCGTGGAGTAATTATTTTTTGTGAAGCTCGATCTTAAATCAAATAGATATATTCCGTCAGGAAAAGTTCAAATAAATCATATATTCCGTCAGATAACGATTGAAAATTAGCAAATAAGAACTTCACTAACACTTTCATAATTATTAATAAAGCCTTTAATTATATTTAACTGATTCTTGTATTCATCCAAAGATGATCAATTGTTTCGCGATGAAGTGAGATAAATACCAATAATGTAAATGTTAGTATTATTTTTAATAAGGTTTATTACAAGAATATCATCTTCGTAGAGAAAAATTACATTTCGAAACAATTTTTTTTTGAACCAGAAACAAATTTCCACCAAATGGTCGACCATGCTCGTGTTTATTTGCCTGGTGTAAGTATGAGGAGTGAGTGTTTTTACAAATATTTTTGATAATGGGATATTCTAGTTTTGATAACCAATGTTCGCATATAAAAGTTATATCATGAGAAGTTATCAACTATTCAGTATATTGAATGTTTGACTTAAGTCCATCGTAGTTAAAAGTACATAATTTAAATGTTATTGGAAGTATGTCTTCCTTTAATGGGCTGTCTGAATCCATTTTTATTTATAAAAGGCTTTCTGGTTTCCGTTGGTTTCCAGATTTTGGGCAATGTTTGAATATAAGCGCTTTTTTCGAAAAAGTTTAACTATTATATTGTTATCTCATAGAGCAGGGTTAAATATTTTGTTTTTATCAAAGCTGTTTATTGAAACTTTGTAAGTTCTGTTCTACTGATTTTCTTTGTTTAAATTAACTGATATGGCTGTGACACCTAGTTCCGTTTTTATATAGAGTTTTAAAATCCTCCTCATTTATTTGAATTCTAACGCCTCCAACAAAAAAGTTCAAATTGACGAACTATTTTTTGGTCTGCTATTGTTGTTTTTTTCTGGAATTTCAGTGCCGAAAACACGCTGGTGTTTTAGTGCCGGAATTTTAGGCTGGAATTTTAGGCTGGAATTTTAGTGCCGAAAACAGGCTGGTTTTAGTGCCGAAAAAAGGCTGAAAACAGGCAATAATGAAAACCTTTTAATTAAGAGTAAATATTTAAGTTTTATCTTTAGGATGATTTTGAACAATCGTATCATAGCAAAAAAAATCTTTGCCAACAAAGTTGAACGTCTGAAAATCAATGCGGGGAAGTGTAAAAAGCCGTATTTTGGCAAAGTTTTTTTCTTTATTACTTATATAACTGTACTAATTTTTTTGTTTATTTGTATTTATTGTTTTTGACGTAAATGCTTTGCTAATTTTTTCACATCAGGTTAATTTCTACTTAAATTATCACAATGGTGAGTTTTTTTAATTGTTGTAAAATAAAGTAAACCCACAATCGCGATTTACCAGTTTTAAAACCGTACCTAAAATTTTTAATTTATTCTATACTTACCTGACTGGAAAGTAAAGTCCGATCACGAAGGGGCTTCTTTCAGAGTGAGGCTGGTGCATTGCACTGAGCATCGGCTGACCTCTGCGATTACCGCTAACGTCGGTAACTCGACAGTATAATTTCTGGTAGCGGAAGCCTGCGTTCGCGCTCGCTTCCTTCAAATACTCAATCAAATCTCAGAGATTCAGAAAGCGTCAGTCGCCCCCTCTCATTTGAAAGAAAAAGCTTCTCATTCTATTTGTACTATGTAATTGCCTTTAGTACCAAGTTAATGTTGCTATAATCTTTCAGATACTAACGTACTATTTTTACACGAATTTGCATCGAATACTTCCATTTCATATCAAGAAATGGAGCTGAGCAAGCTCTTTACCGGATGTGTCATTACTGTTTGCTTAATGCTAGTACTATGTAATTTGAGCAGTTTAGCATGACATAAAATTAATGGTTTTTAAAAAGTTTTTCATAATTTTTTTCAAAAATATTTATTTAATAATGTTTAGGTGTTGAAAAATATTTTTAACTTAAGGATTTTGAAAAAAAGGTTGTAGTAATTAGGAAAAAGTCACACACTCAGCAACCTGTAAAAAGGTCGTACGAATAAATAAATTTAAAACGATAGCTTTAATTCATTTCAATTGCAGCTCGTAACATGTAAACAGCTTTTAATTGTACACATTCGATTAGTCTTTTTTATCTAAAATTTTATTTATTCAATAAGAAAACAAAAGTTCTTTTTCAGGGAGATTATAAATACTATTTACAGCGTAAATAGTGATGATAATGATAAAATTTAAAAATTTAAAATAAGTTAAAAAAATAAAATTAAAAATATCTACAAATAACTTTAGTATAATTTAAAAAACAAGCAAAAAAAAACAAACAAAAAATAATAAACAGCACATAAACATTTTTTTCAAGTTTAATGTAAAATAATTACTTGTGTCAATATAAAATAATTACTTGTGTCAATTTGTGTGGTCTTGTGAGGACAGGTTTTCATTTATGTCAGTATTTTCAAAGTATCTTGTGAGAAGTTTCAGTTGATGCACCTAATGTCAAGTCAATAGCAGCAAAAAACAAATAGCTCATATAAAGCGAAAAATGCAGTCAAAAGACAAATAATTAAAATTTAGATTAAAGAAAAAATAAACAGAGAGAACTATACTCAAGCGAAAAAGGCGGTGGATAAAGTTAAAACTTTCTTTTTTCCAAAAAATTCGCTTTTGAAAAACAAATATAGCTATTTTTATCGACATAATTGTAAACATAAACAACGATTTAATGCAGCAAACACAAATTAAACTTGTTCCTTATTTTTTTAATGTTGAAAAGTTTTAGTTAAACCATATTATAATAAAATTTGAATGTATTTTTTTGATGTTATTTCTAGATGCAAAGCATTTAAAATTATTTTTTTAGTATTTTTTGTTTAAAACGCGCCTTTCGATTTTTGGGTTACATTGGCAGGATTGTCTAAGCTACCCCACAGATCTGTCTTAGTTTACTCATAATGTGTGATTACTGTCATTACGCTTCAATTGTAAATATTTAAATGATTGATTTTTTTTTACAGTTTATGATCACATGATACCATGCCTCGCAATTACTTAAAAAAACCAAGTTCAACATAGGGATTGGAATGGAACGTATGATCAGGAGGCCATGAAGAAAATTTATGATGTGAGTGAAAACATGTCAGCATAAGAAAAGCTTCATGTGCAATATCAATAAAACAACATTATTTAATCATTTTAAGAAAGTGATTTCTAAACAAGTTGGACGCCCAACAATTTTGACAAAAATACTTTTAAAAACAAATTAATTAGGTCTTGAGAGCACACTTTGAATGCGATTAAAAAAAAGCGTTTTTTTACGTTTTATAAAAGATTGTACGACTCGGAAACGGAAAACCTTCCTATAATTGACGTATTTTTCCGTCTTTGATATACGTATTATTATCCGTCTTGTAGCGCAATTTTTTTGTTTTATTCAAATTTAGGCTGCAAAAGCTTAGTCGGCAGAAATTCCAAATTGGAGAATGTTTCGAAGCAATGGGTTACGGAAGACATCTATACACTAAACCAATAATACGGACAACCCCTGGTAAAGGCATATCATACTACTTTGGCATATTGGTAGCTGTGATGACAAACATGCCAAGACCAATACCAACCTCCTTAAACACCCTAGATTATAATATTTGAACTTAATACAACAATCAAGAAAAACAACATAACAAAAAAAAAGCAACAACATTTTACAATAGAAGATGCTGCACCTATCTCAACTCAAAACCGCCAACAACACACAAATCAAGAAAAAGCAAAACCAGAAAATCCGGTAAATAAAACAAACAAAGAAAGCGCCAACCAAAGGCTCGAAACAAAAAACGAAATCAACAAAGAAATAACGAAAGAAGGAGAAAAGAACGAAAAAAATACTCAATCAAAGAATAACAAAACAAATAAGACAAACAACATAATCGAAATCGAAGTAAAAACTAAAAAGAAGAAAAAATGCAACAAGCCATTATACCAAAGAACAAAACCCAACAAGAAACAACCAAAGAAGAAGAAAGGGAGAAACAGCTAAGAAGAAAAGAATACTACTTTGAAAAATACGACGGACAAAGCAGAAGGAAGAAGCAGAAGGAAAAAGTAACACGACGGATAGAAGCAGAAAGAAAAAAGTAACACGAAAGATACGAGGAAGAGGAAAAAGCGGAAGGAAGAACCAAACGATCAGAAGAACCAATCAAGAATCGATCAGAAGAACCAAACGATCAGAAGAACCAATCAAGAATCGATCAGAAGAACCAAACGATCAGAAGAACCAATCAAGAATCGATCAGAAGAACCAAACGATCAGAAGAACCAATCAAGAATCGATCAGAAGAACCAAACGATCAGAAGAACCAATCAAGAATCGATCAGAAGAACCAAACGATCAGAAGAACCAATCAAGAATCGATCAGAAGAACCAAACGAAAATATTGAAGAAAAAATGGAAAACATGGCAAAAAAACCGCATCTAAACGAAATGCACCGCCACCGACACCACACAAAAAACAAAAGAAAAAAAAGAATAGGAGCGAATAACTAAAATGGCTAAGTTTTTATTATTTCTTATTTTTTTCTTTAACTTTTATTAACGCTTTTTTATTAAATATTTTGTTTTTAAACGAATATTATTGCATAAAAATGCTCGACTCTAAACCACCCGAAGTATGCGTTCCAAAAAAGAATGTGTTCTTTTGCATGTTTTTAATCATAGAACTCCTACGTAAGGGTAAAAAAGCCTTGATGCTGAAGAATACCTTAAATATTTTCTTAGTCAATTGTTGGTTTAATAAATAAACAAAAACAAGAAACAATTTTAAATAATTTCAAAAAACTAAATTATGATTTCTATTCTCTACAAGATATCTTTAAAAAATGCAAAATGATGAGTTATCAAGAAACTGGAAAGGCAGTGTATTATAGTCTGCGGGCAAGACTCTCACAGGTGGTACTGCAATAATAAGCAAACTCCTGCTAAAAGCTTACGAAAATTTTGAAGACGAATATAGAATTTTTAATTACGTTTTAACCCTTTAACGGTCTGGTGTTTTTTTTTATTAGAGTCGCTATTAGTCCAGTTTTTTTTTTGAAGTCGCTTCTAAATGTCCCGTTTTTTTTGAAAAACAACGTGTTTTTTACTCATGAATTAAAAAATGTTTTTTGCTACTTTCAACGCTATTAAACACTTTTATCTTATTAATAAAGCTATTAAACACTATTTTCTTATTAATTAAACGCTATTAATAATTAAACGGTATTAATTTTTAATAATTTAACTTACTAATTAAACGCTATTAAACTCTATTACCTTATTAATAAAGTTTAAGAATATATATCCATACTATATAAAAACAAAATTCTGGCGTCCAATTTCTCTTTTTAATACAGACTATAAAATCATAACAAAAATATTCGCAAATTGGATAAAAAAAAGTTTTACTTTAGATTATAAATGAAAATCAAAGAGCATACGTCCCACATACCATAAATTACAATTTATTATACAAAACATAAATGAAAATCAAATAGCATACGTCCCACACACCATATATTACAATTTACCATACACTAGAGATATCTTAAGAATATCCAACAAAAATCAATCAGATAACTCTATAATATCTAATGATCAGCTACCTCTATAATTTCCATTAATCAGATACCTCTATAATATCCATTGATCAGATACCTCTATAATATCCATTGATCAGATACCTCTATAACATCCATTGATCAGATACCTCTATAATATCCATTGATCAAATACCTTCATAATATCCATTGATCTAGGCTTTTGACAGAAACTATATTTTATCTTTTTTTGGTTTTAATAACGTATTTATAAATTTTATTAAAACGTCATATTACAACAAAAACGTGCAAATAAAAATAAACTGTTTGGTTCAATTTTTTCAGATTCTTATCTGAAAAAATTTAAATAAACAGAGGAGTAAGGCAGGGTTTTCCTCCTTCGATGACCCTATATATCATACAGGCCAAAATCTTCTCCGGATACGTAAGAACAAATAAAAACATAAAAGGATTAACCAAAAAGAAACTAAAATCCAGCAACATGCTGGACACAAATTTCTATTTAACATGAAACGAGTCTTTCAAAGAACTTGGAAAGGCTCTAGAGCTCAACGAGAGAACCATTGGAGAATTAAATGTATTGAAATGCCAGGGTCTGTGGCTCAGAAAAAATTTAAAAAAATAAAAATAATTTTAAACTTTAACTGGGAAGAAAATGCCCTTAAAAGTTTAGGTATTTATTTTTTCAATGGAGACACCCAGATTAACATCAAATGAAAGCATTTCTGTAAATCAAAAAAAATTAAGCGATGCCAAACTGTTAACTTATCCTTAAAAGGTAAAAGAGTTGTAAAAAGTCAAGTACTCTTGAGTAACCTTTGGTATTTAGTCTTCATGCTACCAATACCAAACAACAAGGTCATTAAGTATATTGAAAAAATGGTCATCGAATATATTGAAAAATCGTTTCATTGAAGCTGTTGCCCCAACTTCCTTTGGGGAAATAGCTCCATTAAAACAAACCAAAAAGTCTCCAAACTTCCTTTTAAACAAGGGGGTTGGAGCATTAAAGACATAAGCGAAAAACTAAAATCCATCCAGTTAACGTGGGTCGCAAAAATATCTAATTACGCTCTAACAGGTACATGGAAAGACGCTGCAATGCATGTTTTAAATAATTAGAAAAATAAATAAATAATAGAATAGAAATAAATAATAATAGAAAATTAAATAATAGAAAAGAAAATCAAGGAGAAAACATTTATATAACAACCCACTCAAGCAGTGGAATTAATGCCCTCCCTGCGTTCTATCAACAAATGATCAAAAACTGGAGTCGTATTTTCAATGACGAGAAGAACATAAAAAATATGTCCATTAAGGAAATCCTCAACCAGGCTCTGTTTTTATAACAAGTTTATTAGAGACAAAAACCACAAAACCCTAAAACCTAAACAAGAAACTACCTTGAACTAAATATCTAAAACATCCGACCTTTATATAGTTTTTGTACCGGGATTCTTAAACTACCAATTAACCGTTCTTAAACAACCAACCTTTAAAAGAGTTGAAAATTCCATTCCGCGAGTCTAGAAAACAAAAATAAAAAATGAATATTAGTCTTATCAGCATAACAAACCAAACTTCATTCTAAGAAACTTTACGAACCGTCCAAAACAAGTTTCGATTACCGACCTAACTTCAAAAACAATTTATGATTTTCTAATGAAAAAAAAAAAAGAATCTGGGTGTAAAAACCTTATTCACCAGATAAAAATCCATATTTGAAAGAGGTACGATGGGCTCCTCTTCAATGGAATGGTCCCTCCTCTTCCGAAACATATTTAAAAGAAATGATTACAATAAAGCAAACAAAATGAAATATAAAGCCATTCACTTTGCGCTACGCACGAATTCTATCTTAGAACGCAGAAGTCATGCACTGGGTGAACTCTGCTCCCATTGTATGAAAGATAGAGTAACTCTCACATATTGCGAAAAGATAAACCCTATAATTAAGTACACAATATTTTTGCTAAATAAGATTTACCCTACTAGCATGGGCGCCCGCAAGAGGGGGGCAAGAGGGGGCACTTCCCCTCCCCCTGTATTTTCTAAATATAGAAAAAAAATTTCTTGTTTGTTGCGTTCTTCATGCCATAAAGTTTGTTACTAAATTTTTCTGTAAAAAATATCTTTTAATGATACTTCGTTACAGTTTCGGAAAAAACCAAATTTAGTTTTTTCCGAAATAATTAATTGCTTATTTGTATGAAAAACACGATATTTTTCAATCTTAGCATGCTTCGTAGTTTACACACTACATTTTCAAAACGGTGCTGACAAGTTTAAATAGCACCCTTAGAAAATTTTCTACGCGGGTGCGTATGCCTACTAGTAAACCTTTTCAACCTTATCTGCAGTAAACCTTTCAAAAACACTTTTAAATTTTATCATTTTGGGTTTGTTGAAAACGTACCAAACTTTTTATATTGAAAATTTGTTGCTTGACGAGCTTTTATATTATGTCTATACGATACGTATGAGAGCTTATCATGAGAGAGTGTATCATGAGAGAGCTTATCATGAGAGAGTTTATCATGAGAGAGCTTATCATGTGAGAACTACAAGCACAAGAATCAGCCTTTTAAAAGAATACATATCTAAAATTGAAAAAATACTTTAAACAGAAAATGATATTGCAAAAGAAAACAATCAACTAAATTGGTTCTTAAGCGAAGCAAAAGAAATAAGAGAGAAAACCGATATGTAAAACTAGAAAATAATCTAAATCAATTTTAGAGTTAATTCAAATCGCCGTATACTTTTTGAAATATCCAATTTTTTATTCTTATTTTTATTTTTATTTTTTAATATTATTTTAATTTTTTTTTTTTTCCACTTTTCTCAGCCTTTCTTTGCTCGCTTATTCTTGCTGCGTTCTGTTTCTCAATATGAAAAGCATAGAAATATTTGTTATACTTTCTATGTAATTCTTGTCAAGTAGTTTACAAGGTGATAAGCTACAACTGAAAACTAAACTATTGAAATATAAACACAATAACATCAAGAAGGGGCTTTTTCCAGAGTGAGGCTGGTGCATTGCACTGCGCATCGCAATCACCTCTACGATTACAACTAACGACGGTAACATGACGGTATAATTTCTCGTTGCAGAAGCCTGTGTACGCGCATCTTTCATAAGCTCAATTAAATCTCAAACATACTGAATGTATCTATGAATTCAGAATGTATCATGTAATTATAATCCGCGCTCATTTTAAAGAAGAAGCTACATATTATATTTTCACTCTTTATTGCTTTTTGTACCAAGTTGATGTTTGTATAATCTTACAGATACTAGCATAGCGTACTATTTTTACACAAATTTACATCGAATACTTTCTTTGCTTTTCATGAAATGGAGTGGAGCAAGAATAAGAAAAACTGAAAAAGTATTGAACAGCAACCCCGGGTTTTTTTTCCAACTTTTGGTTATATTTTTGGAAATATTTGACATAAAAGAAACTGCTGAAAACTTAAATAAATTTATTATACATATAAAACCTTAATTAAAGTTTTCTGGAAATAAAACTTATTAAAAAAAAACTCACAATGTTAATTTAATTTAATCTTATTAAAAAAAAACTCACAATGTAATGAATGCGTCTGAACTGTTGTAAATTAACTTTCAGCATCTTTTAATGCACTTAAAAAAAAAATAAGAAAGCTGGGTTTAAAAATAAAAATGTTAATGTTCTAAATATGGTTCAAAATTTCCAATAATTTTCCTGGAAATTTTGCTCAAAATTTCCGGAATTTTTCAAAAAAATTTTGTTGCAAACTTATAGTTATTCTTTAGTTTTATAAAATTTTTTTCAAAAATATGTGTTATATCATCGTAGTATTTTATAAAAATCATTTCTTTGTTTCAAAAATATGTGTTATATCATCGTAGTATTTTATAAAATTCATTTTTTTGTTTCAAAAATATGTGTTATATCATTGTAGTATTTTATAAGATTCATTTCTTTGTTTCAAAAATATGTGTTAAATCATTGTAGTATTGGGGTATTCTTAAAATATTTCAACAAAAAATATAAAATAAAAAATATAAAATAAAAAAGACCCAAAAGCGAAAAACGCTCATCTTTTAGTCAACTTTTTATTTTTATATAAAGTTTGCAACCAGAGCATGTAAATATAGTCTAGTTTGGAACATATTTTTGATTATATTAGAAAAATATAATCAAAATACTAGTTATATTATTTTGAACAAATGTTCAGTCTTATAGCAGGTAATTATGAAAATGGGAACAGTTTATTTTAGAACTCAGCTAAAATTGTGACAAAATTTTGTGATTGAAATTGTGACAAAATTTTGTGATTGAAATTGTGACAAAATTTTGTGATTGAAATTGTGACAAAATTTTGTGATTGAAATTCGCAGCCAGAGCAAAAATCAAAGCAATATGATTTTCTCTGTTTTCTCTTTCTATAATTAATTTACATGGTTTAATATTCATTTTATGTTTAGTTTACGTTTAATTTATATGATTTACTGCTATATATAAAGTTCGCAACTAAAACAAGTAAGTCTGGTCACTAGCAGGGCCACCCACATAATTTTTTGATGTTTCAGATATGACACTTTCACCTAATGTGCTAACTTCAAATTTAAGTACGTTCATGTCTATGCCAAATGAGGAGGTTTTGAAAAAAATTGCAATGGAAGCCTGGAAAAAAAAATACCCTAAAATTTTAGCCCCCCTTGCCTATAGGTGAGGGTAGTTACGTAGTAAACTTTTCATCTATTCTGTACTAAATTTAAATTCATCGACAGGTTTTAAATTTCATTTAAAAATATTGTAAATTACAAAAATTATTACCATGTAAAATTTATAACCCAATTTAAAATGGTGATTTATACCGTTTTAGTGGAGGTAATTTTATTATGCTTAGTTTATATTTAATCAGAATGCCGTTTTTCAGCCCCAGATGAAAAACAGGAAACATTTAATTAAAAATATAAGGAGTTATAAGATAAGTATACAAAAACAAGCTAAATGATAAATGATTGCCATCGTTGTGGCAAGCATAATGTGGTAAACCAATCAACATAATATAACAAAACTACTCAATTTATTAGATATAAAAATAAAGCAGCAGTTTTACAACCAACAAAAATAAAGCAGCAGTTTTACAACCAACAACAAAAAAAAACAATAATGAGGAGAGTGCGCGCATATTTACTAAAAGAAAGTGTAAACAAATATATCAGCATTAAATAAAATTGAAAATTATGTAGTATAATACCAGATTTTCGTGATATATTTTGACCCTTATAAGGATTCAATACTCAGTTATATGACGTCAATACTCTGTTATATGACGTTTCGAATGCTCATTCCTAATAACCCCCGTCGAGGTATCATCTGCAAATAAACAACAGGACATGCTACTGTTAGGCCAAACACCCTAACTCTCTCTCTTTCAAGGTGGGCATGAAAACTCAATTTTATTTGTAAGTTAAAAACCCCCTTTTCAAACCAAATCATTGTGCCATGACCAAACTTTTATCACTGTCAAGTAAACAATTGAAAACCATGACCAATATTCTATCATTATTAAGTAACAGTTTGTTTTTTTTTCTTTAAATTTAAAACTTTCTGACTATAATTGGGTCATAAGGTATTTTAGTAAACCCCCAGATAAATCCTGTGGATCTGAGCTGTTGAAAATAATTTTTAAATTTCATTCCAAGCTACAACGCCTTTGTGGAAGCTACAACGCCTTTGTGGAAGCTACAACGCCTTTGTGGAAGCTACAACGCCTTTGTGGAAGCTACAACGCCTTTGTGGAAGCTACAACGCCTTTGTGGAAGCTACAACGCCTTTGTGGAAGCTGCAACGCCTTTGTGGAAGCTACAACGTCTTTGTGGAAGCTACAACGCCTTTGTGGAACAATTGTTTTTGCTAATTGCTAACTAACAGACAAAGTTGCAAACCAAATGTCAAAAGAAAGAAATAAGTTATCAGCAGAGCCTGTTAAAAGTATTTTTATGTATAACATATAACTTCAAATCATAATTCGTACATGAGTTTTTTTTTTTTTTTGGTTTTTTTTTACAATAAAAACTAAGTAAAAGATATTATAGTTATATAGGTATTTAATTTTATAAAAAGAACGCGGAGACTTGCTGAAGACCGTCAGGTCTTGTCATCGAGGCCCGTTCGTATTTTACCATCTCAATAAATCATAATCAAATATAGTTTTACATATCTATAAAAACTTTACAGCATAAATACATCAAATATTAAATGAAATTATTAAACGTTAAAAAAAAATAAAAATATATTATCCAGAGACAAAATTATTTCTTTAAGTTTATTTTTCAATGAGAGGTAACTCCATTCTAGAGAAAAATCAATATGTTTTAAAACTATTTTATTCCAAAAAAAAGTTCAACGAAATGCAATGTTTGTTTTTCCAAAATTAGTTGACAAAAAGGTTGCCGAACTAAATTGTCATTTCTCATATTGTATTTGTTTTTATCTTTCAAGGTATATAAATTACGGAAAGAAACTGGGGAAGAATTTATTTTACATTTGTACATAAAACAAAGAGTATTAAAACATTGAGCTGAAATATATTAAAAGTTTTCATTTCAGATAAAAGAGGCCTGGCATGAGTAAATTTGTCTTTAAATTTGATTAGATGAGCAACATGTTTCTGCTGACGATAAAGAGGTTTTAGTTTACTTTTATTGGCATTACACAAAGCAATATTTGCATAGTTTAAATGACAATGGATAAAAGAAAAATATAATTGTGTTAAACTTTGTTTATATAAGGCATTTCTAGCCTTATACATTACTCCTATACTTTTAGCAATTTTGTTGTACAAAAAATTAGTGTGCTATTTCCAGCTAATGTTTTCATCAACATGGACACTTAAAAAGTTAGTATTTATTTCTCCTTTTATTTAAACTTTGTCTATAAAAAGTAAGGGCAAGTTAGGAAGCATTAGTTTCTTTTTAGAAGTCGGATGAAAGAGTTCCATAAATAATTGTTATCAAACAAAGACTTATTAAAAAAGATAAGTTCAACCAGAGCCGGGTTAAGTACTTACTGGCCTCCCAGCACTTTAAACCTACTGGCCCCTGTTGACCTCCAAGTAATCAAATTTAAAAGCGGTTTAAAATTAAAAAATCTTTGTAATTGTTGCGCTATGGCTTTATAATGTATTTTCTTTTGTAATTAAACAAGCGTTTTGCGTTATTTATAATTAAAAACACGCTGCAATTAGTATAGGTTTTAAAACACCTTTAGTCTGCATTTTGAGCTTGCAAATGCAGATATGATATCTTTTAGGTCAATGGAATCCAATACCCGGTTTCCTATTTGAGCAATTAAAAGATCTGAAAGACGTTCCTGAAAAAAAGCTCTAAAATTAAGACATTTGTTTAATAAGTGAAAGTTAAGATCAGTAGGATATCGGTCAACAAATTTTTTTGTGCACTGCAATTATTCTCCAAGGTATCCATGCTGCTGAGATTCACAAGAAAGCCAAACAAAGAGTTCAATCTAGAATAGACTTTCTTTCTTTTATCTAGATCACTCATTATTTTTTCCGTGATCTCATTAACGTCGGCAATCATTTAAGATCGCCCAAAAAACACTGTAGTTTCCACACTGTTAATTTCATCATCGTAAAGCCTCTATCGTGCTCTTTTTAACCTTTGAACATAGATATAGTTATCCGTGTTGACCAAAGACACGGCTTCTTTTTCATATTGCTCGAAATCGGAGCGAACTTGCTGCACGTAATGCTCCAAGGAGTTGTACAGTTCTTTAACCATACCTAAGTAAGCTTTACAAACTGCAGTTTTTTGTAAAATTTGTTGAACTTTTTCATGATTCATGTTTCAAATGATTATCAAAATAGCTGTCTCAAGTTGTTCCATTTTGGTCAAAAGTTCAAAGGCTTATTGGTTTTGCTTTCTGATCGTCGTTAAAATCAAGTAGAGACTATATAGAAAATATTTGTTAATAAGTATGCACAATCAAAAATTAAATATATTTTGTTTGATTTTCTAAATAATTGTTAATTACCTTGTAAATAGAATAAACCTTTTCAATGGCTAAACAAGCATCAGCACGAGCTAACCAACGAGTTTGAGAAAGAGTCTAGGGAGCCTTAAAATGTATTTCAGCAAGGAACTTTGACTTTAATATACTAATGCGTTGATGCAAAAAAAAAGCTATAAATTTCTTGAAGAAAGCTAAAGAAATTAACAGCAGCTCCGTTGGATTCCGCGGCACTTACTCCTAAGAGGTTCAAATAGTGAGTAGCACATGGAATGTATTTGGTGAGAACGTTGATCTCTTTAATTCGTGTAAACACAAATGCACCCAAACATCTGTGCAAATTTAGCTGAGCATAAAACCTTGTTGATGTTATATGTTATATTAAAATAGGCGAGTCAGTTCATACATCAACTGAGAGTTTGGAGAGATTTTTTTCTAATTACTCTTTGTATATTTGTTCTTTTTCTGAAAAGCTGTGTGGAAGTCAGCATTTTTACACCTTAATTGTGCAAAATATATTAGGATAGTGCTAATCTAAATACACATATTAATAAATATATATATATATATATATATATATATATATATATATATATATATATATATATATATATATATATATATATATATGTATATATATATATATATATATATATATATATATATATATTACATCGTACCAAATGATTGGTACGATGCCAGTGATACTGATAAGTGATACAAGTGATAAGTAAGATACAAATGGTTAGCTAGGACTAATTATATAATGGAAAATTATGTATGGCTTGTAATCATACATATTTTATCTTTTGTAAGTCTTTTAAAATGATATATTTTAATATAGAATGGAATGTTATGAATTATTGAGTGCATATCTTGTTCAATGATTGTGAGACAGCAATAAGATTGAATGTGATTAAAATTAGGCTAATTGCATAACCAGGAATTCATATTAAAAAAAAACAAATGAATTTAAAAAAATATATATATAGCAACCATATTTGGTAAAAAATATAATCTTTTTTCTACTAAAAAGCGGAAAATAAGCTTTTTAATTTGAATTTAATAGTAAATTAAAGATTGACATGCACAAGATTCATTTCGAAACAGATTTAAATTAATCCGCTTTTTAGTACAATAAAGATTATACTTTTTAGCAAATATTTTTGCTGTATTGTACTTTTTAGTCTTTAATTTAAAGATTTAACAGTGTGAATTATTATGCAGCATTGTTATTGTTATGTCGCAATACTATTATTAAACAAAGACTACTAGAAATAGGAAGAAGAGTTTTGATTAAGTTTCGTAGTAGCATTGGCGCAATATTTGTACAATATTTATCTCAACGTCGGCTGAATCTTGTTAACAATTACAACAATTAAAAATGTCCAAATTTTGATATATATATATATATATATATATATATATATATATATATATATATATATATATATATATATATATATATATATATATATATATATATATATATATATATATATATAGCAAATATTGATTTTCATTATTGGCTATAATATTGAATTTTACAATTTTAATGTTTTTTCACTGATTAAAAAATATGTTGGCAATACAATGCTAACATATTTTTTAATCAGTGAAAAAACATTAAAATTGTAAAATTCAACACCTTAAGGAGGAATTGAATATGCAACCGTGTTAGCCGCGCCTAAAATTTAGACACCTATTACATCCACAGAACATACTCTAATATATCAATAGGGAGAAAAATTAAGGTTTTAAACATTTTATGCAAACAAATAAGTTTTTTATAATGTAAACATTATTTGTACGAGCGTAAAAATAATGTGTAATGAGAACATTATTTGTACGAACGTACAAATATCAACCCCTGATAAAAAAAACATTAAAATTTACAAAATTTAAAAATAAAATATAAAAGTAAAGATTGTTATTTTTGTAACACATTTTAATTATATTTTTGTTAGATAATATTTAAAAGTATAAAACTGAGATATCTTATTTAAATTTAAAAATATATAGCTAATTTGTTTTCTTTAAAAGGCTTTCCTTTCACAAATACTCTGCCGCTATTGGTTGAAATTTTTTTTTATATCAACGCCTTTTAGATCAACGCTTTTATATCAATGCCTATTTCAAGGCATTTTACTTTCTCAAACACGATCTGCATTTTACTTTCAGCATTTTACTTTCTCAAACGCGATCTTGAAATTTTCAAGTTTTGCTTACACTTTTGCTCAAGCTTTGTTTTGAAATCTAACTTGACAAAGTCGAACTTCAAAGTCAAACTTCACTCAAGTTTGCTTCTTGCATTCTACTCAACATTTTTATAAACATAACAAGGTTTTTATCATAAAAAGATAAATAAAATAAAAAAATCAACAAAAAACTAAATGATTACGATAAGTTTTACCATAATTTGTTAGTCGATAAGATATTGTGGATATACCACAAGATATTATCATAAGATATTGTGATATTGATAATACGATAAGATATTGTGGTATTGTGGTCGATTGTGGTTCATTCTTCTCCGGTTAATTGTCGAACAGAGGCATTTGATAGTCAATAGGAGTATTGTGGTTTATCCTCCTCCGGCTAGTTGCCATACAGAGGCCACATTACCCAGGCCCACAAAGACAAGTTCGGCTCCCCAAGGAGCGTCATAACCTGCTCTATGGACCGGGAGTAAGGTGAATTTAGAAAGAACGAAGATATAATAGAGCTAAAGATAGAAGCACTCGTATTAGAAAGATAGCATAGAGAAAGCGGACAGGAATTGCATACGATGTTAGAAGGTACAATTATACTAGTCAATAGTCAATAGGAGTAAATTTAAGGAAGACTAGATATTTCGCGCAACGTAAATGAGCATTTTATAGAGCTCATGTAATTTGTAAACATTGTACACAGGTGTTGTATGACGCAGGTTGCGGTTCATCAATAAAAAGAAAAATATCCTTCAAGCAAAGCGACATAAAAAATATGTGTTATTGGTCAAAGAAAGTTTGAACTGATTGGAAGACGAAATTGTAAAGTAATTGATTAGTAATGTGGTATTTTAAGAGCATATATTAAAAAAATATTTAAATATATTCCTTAAGAGAAAATACTACGACTTACGCAATTAGCGTTGGGGGAGGGGGTACCACGAGGTTAAAGGAGTACGAAGCGGGAACTTTGCATTTATTTTGTTGGTCTCATTGGTCCACAATGCAAAATGACCGGTGAATTGTTTAGTTTGGTGAATTTTAGTTTACAAACGGCAAATTTTGATTTTTAATTAAATTTAGTTTTAAAACGGCATGATTAAACATTTGTTTGTCGGATTGGTTTTAGTTAGTTTTCAAGATGCGTAAATTCGCATGAATCTAGTCTACACATGGCGTAAATTCGCATAAATTTGGCAGAATAGTTTACTTTTATCCAGTAAATGTAGCTTTTATTTAGTAATTTTAGTTGAGTAACTAGTTTTAGAAGAATTTTGACAATTGAATATACAACAGAAAGTTTACAGATGCAATCAATTCTTGTGTCCAAATTCAGACAATAAGCGTGATTTTTTGATTAAAGTTGGAAAAAAGCACAAGGTATTTTTTGATCGAAATTTTATATAAGATTAAATTGGGTACACATACTTATATGCATAGACATATCCACAAACATACAAATATATATTGGGCTCCTTATTTAAAAGCTGATATGGCTTTGGTTGAATCTGTTTAACGCAAAGCAACAAAATGGACTTACAGCTTGAGGCATCTTCAATACTGCAAAAGGCTAAAAAGATTAAATCTACCATCACTTGAATTTTTTCGCCTTCGATGCGATTTAATCCAAATTTTTAAATTAATACATCGTTTTGATATAGTTAATGATAAATATCTACCAAAATATATTAACTCCATGTCTCGTGGTCACCATTCTAAAATAAGGCGTGAGTATGTTCCAAACTGTCTTCCTAGATATAATCATTTGTATAATAGATCAGCAAAATACTGGAACGAACTACCAGAGCAAATAACTTTGTACTCCACTGTACTATCCTTAAAAAATAGACTAAACTCCTGGTTGTGGAATAAGTTTGGAACAAATATTTATAAAGCTGGTTGTTTATAGTGGGGTGTTTTCCCTGCTCGCTGTATGTGTACATTCTATGTAAATTTACGGCTACAACTATAATAATAATAATATAGACACTATTCAACAAGACTTATATTCATCGAGAAACTTTAAATTTCATAGTAAAAAATTTTAGTATTTTAAAATTATGACCATATAAAGTTTAAACCCTCCTCAATTTAAAGAGGGTTGCAAACTTTATATGGTCATAACTTTTGAACACTAAAATATTTTACTAAGAAATATAAAATTTCTTGACGAATATAAGTCTAGTTGAAAATAGTACATTATCAATTTGTTGCTCTCACGTTTGGGTGGGGTAGATTTTAGGGTTTCTTGTTCCCATTCTCCTATCACAGTATTTTTTTTTTAAAGAAACTTTTTGTCATACATATGAACGTAAAAAAATTTGGAATACTTTTGTTGTTTATAAGTTGGTTATTTCAAACATTTAAAAACCTTCCTACGCCATTGTACATATATATACACGCCCATATCTCGTTTATGTGTATGTGGATTAAGAAAATTTATTAATCTTCTTACACTTTATTTATTCTATTTTTAAAAAGAATATCAGCCAAGTTACTGGAACACTGAGTAATTAAAAATGTTTAGCTACTGGACTAAGAAATCCATATATCAATATAGACTTGATGTATTCATATTATATACTAATGTTCATGGAATCCCCATTCAGAAATATTTCAAGATTATCTGACAAAAACTTTAGTGTTTCATTTGTTTACATTCTCATATCTTCTTTTACCACCTCTGCTCCAGCTCTTTTTCTTTATCAGCTTATTTTTTAATTTTCTAATCTTGTAAGAAGGCCGTAATGGATATTCTGAGATCTCTTTCTTTATCTCGATTAGTTTGTTTGGCTCTCATCTTATCTTATCTGTAAAGATTTTGCTAAAACTTTTTTAAAGTAATCTTTTTAATTAGTAATAAGAAAATTAAAAAAAATCCAAGTAACGCAACTTAATTCCAAAATCCCAGTGGGCACCGGACCAAAAAAAGACGACTTTTGAACGTTCAAAAGACGTCCAAAACGTTCAAAAGACGTTCAAAACACGTCATAAACGTGTATAAGACGTTTAAAAGACGTCTTTTTTACGTCCGTATCCACTGGGATGTTAGGAAAACCTTTGTATAAATCTATAAGAAAAAAGTAAAAAAAATAATCTAAGTTTTGACATCATGATGTCAAAAGTTAGATTTAAATGAAGATTTATTTAAGAGTTAATTTTTAGCTTTTAATTTTTAATTCTTAAATAAGATTTGAGCATTTGTAATTTTTATACGAATATACTTGTTTTATTTTATTGTTTTAATGAATATATATTTTGTTAAACAAATATTTGTTTATCAAGTATTAGAACAGGGTTGTCCTGGGTGATTTCAAACGGTTTATTTTTTCTAACCTATTTTATGCATTATTTAAAATTTAAGATTTTAATTCTTCTTAAACGTGTTTTATATAAAGTAGACTTGTGTAATGATAACTTATTATAATTATTGTTTGGATGTATCATAAGCCAAACCACTTAATTCCACTTAATTATCGAAAGTTATCAAAAATACGAAGTTTGCAAAAAGTGGAATTAAGTGGTTTAGCTTAACATGCCTATTTCGAAATTACAACGGTTTCGGAAAATATTGTTTTTTCTTAATGTTTTGGTTAAATTTTTAAAATGTTTTTGAACGATTTATTATTTTTTTTTAATCTTTTATTTTTTATGTATTTTTTTTTACTAAAACAGCATTTAATATTAGAATTTAGATATTGTAGAACTATTTGGTAATTTAAACCAAAGCACCGGAATTGTGACATTGAAAAAGTGGGGCTAATTTAAACATTTGCGGGGCTAATCTGAAAATGGTTACGAGTTTCCGTATTTCTTTTGCATTTATTTATTATGTTATAAGTAAAGTTATAACTAATCTAATCAAGGTTAATAAACCTCATAAACAAATTTAGAACCTGATTTTACAGCCTCAGATAGTTATTTGTTAGACCCATCAAAAGCTGGCAAAAAGTGCTGCTAATGACTGAAAATACAAATGAGAATGATTCTCTTTGTCGTGTTTAAAAGTGTTGTCGTCAATTCTTTTTGAAGACACTCTAGCAATTATAAACAAAAAAAAAGGAAAGAAATGAATGCAAACAGAATGTTACGATGATGTCACTGAAAAAGCTGCCTTAACTTGGAGTAAAGAAGAAGCGACTCTAAAATATGAAACAAAAACTCCAATACAAAGATAAATTGAAAGTAAACGTTATTTACGAAAAACAAAACGTGAGGATTTTTTCTATAGTTTTATCGTTGCATATTTCTTCAAATACGCCCGTTATTTGTCTATTGATATAAAGAAAAACTTGATATAAAGAAATACTACTTTCCGAAAATATACCATTCGATTTAGATAAAAACGGTATTAACAAATAGATGATTATTGAACTCCTAACCAGCCTATACAATAAATATGTTGAAATAAGATAATTGAAAACAAAGTTTAAATGTTTTCAACAAAAGCAGCTACACCAAACAAAATATAAGTAATTGGTGCTCAGAGCACTTAAAAATTTTTAGTGTTGTATATTATTGTATGCAAAGAAATAATTGAATACATAAATAACCTGGGAACCTAAGAACAAACAAAACTTGTGTTTCCTCAACCCCAAATGTAAGAGATTTAGAAAATTATAGGGTATTTTTTGCTCCCTGGTTTCGACCACTGCAATTTTTTGCTATGCATTTTCATTTAATATCAACATGAAAATATCCAAAATTGCTCCTAGTCTAAAAGTTACCGTTGAATTAAGCTTCTAGTCTAAAAGTTATTGTTATCTTAAACAACAAATAAGCACACTATAAATATTTTGTACAAGTAATTTTAACGAAAATTTTAACGAACAGTTTTAACAAAAATTTATAAATCAATAAAAGAAGTGGAAAAGAATTTAACGAACAAGTTGACGCCGCTGTTTTTTTACTGATGACGGTTATGTGATTGAAGCAAGCATCAAACCTTGGATATCTAGATTATGAGAACACTCTAACCAATCACCTTAAAAAGCAATATAAAATTGAGCAGCATGCATTTACATTTTTATAAATGCTACCTTCGCCTTTCAAATGGAACGCCATCTAGTTGTGTAATTTACTCGAATGATAAAGACTGTAGACTGATATGACTACAATCAAATCTACAACTAAGTTCCATTTTGTAAAGGTTGTCTAGAAAAACATTTTTCTTAATATAAAATTAAAAAATTTGATTTAATCAAATCTTTTATCAATTGAATTAGTTTTAGATAAAAGGTTTTCTTATTTAATTTATAACTCTCATAAAGGGAATTTTAAATAATATAGAAATGGGTTCAAATATTCCGAAAAACACATGGTTGTTTTACAAAATTTTTATCAAAAGTTTATCTGTGATTCTTTTATGATAAAACTTTCATAAAATATTCATTTGCAAAATACAAATCAAAATATTCATGTTTATGTGATAATTGTCGAGAATAATTAGAAGATTATAGCTGACATTTTCCTATGAAATACCAAAATTAGTAATCTATTTTTAACTAAACATTTTCCGCGGCCTACCTTAAAAACATTGTTAATTGAAACCAGCTTTAGTATCCTTAATAAATAAGTCGAGTTAAACGTGCCCACGAGACATTAAATTTCATAAAAAAATAATCCGAATTGTAAAAGCTTGATTTATCTTATTATCGTGGAAAATTGCGAATAAATTTAAAGTTTATATGTTAAACTAAGTTTGAGCATGAAGTGTATAATCGATATTTTACAGAGTTAATAGATCATTAAAGACGATTTGAACAATTGCACCTTTTATTTCTGATCGACCGGTTACCTATAAAAATTAAAAATTATTTCCTTCAATATAAAGACAACTAAAATCGCTGACAAACACAATTTTATTATACTATATATGAATAATAAAATGTCAATTTACTCTGCTTAC
Organism: Hydra vulgaris; assembly: GCF_022113875.1. Lineage (NCBI taxonomy): Eukaryota > Metazoa > Cnidaria > Hydrozoa > Anthoathecata > Hydridae > Hydra > Hydra vulgaris. The sequence continues at coordinate 1,973,460 of NC_061157.1, read as the reverse complement.
GTACATAAAGCTGTAGGTTAACAAATTCACCTACATATAACTTTAAATTTATTTTTGTCTTGATGGTACAACGATATCTGATTAGTAAAGTACATTTTACTTACCGAAACCCAAACCCTTTATATCAATGTATATATATCAATGTATATACATACATACATATATATATATATATATATATATATATATATATATATATATATATATATATATATATATATATATATATATATATATATATATATATATATATATATATATATATGTATATATATATATATATATATATATTTATATATATATATATATATATATATAAATATATATATATATATATTAACATATATATGTATATATATATATACATATATATATATATATATATATATATATATATATATATATTTATATATATATAATTATAAAATATTTTATATATATAATAATAA
>NC_061157.1:1937573-1972011 GCF_022113875.1 Hydra vulgaris | reverse complement strand
CACTCGCCGCACCTCAGACCATTTTTGAGACCTGCTATATGAGGGCAACCACCATTGTTCATTTTTACTGAAAAAATGAACAATGGTTTGTTGTCCTCGTCTAGCAGGTCTCAAAAATGGGTGTGAGGGGCGGCGATGTCCGGCACTTATTTCGACCCCTGTATATATATACAGAGGCTATTCTAGACTGTTTTCAACAATGTCACTGTATTTAGTCCCCTGCCCAAATTTAGAAATTGAGAACTTTTTTTAAAGGAAAAATATTTTTTTCGCAAGAAATACCTACATACAGCTAATTTCATTACAATGCAGGGGGTATCACTGTGGTACCCCTACATTATATATATATATATATAATATATATATATATATATATATATATATATATATATATAGTATATATATATGTATATATATATATATATATATATATATATATATATATATATCCTAGCCAAGTCTATATTATATATATATATATATATATATATATATATATATATATATATATATATATATATATATATATATATATATATATATATATATATATATATATATATATATATATATGTATATATATATATATATATGTATATATATATATATAGTATATATATATATATATATATATATATATATATATATATATATATATAATATAGACTTGGCTAGGATGGCATGGAATTTCACGTCATAATATGACCAAGCAAACACTATTTGATTTTACTTAATTTGACCATGGCTGTTAATATGTTTGGAAAATTTGTATACCTTTTAAAAACGTGCTTAAAAAAATATCTTAACTTAACTACAAAGAAACTCATCGTAAAAAAAGCAAATAAATTTTTGTAAAAAAAAATAATTAAAAACAAAATAAAAATAACTTAACTAAAATTAACTATTAATTTAGTAAAACTAAAATAAATAATAAACTATAACAATAAGATTATCTAAATTATGTTTGGAATAACTTTGAATTGTTTATCTTTACTAATGTTTATATAATATAATATTATGCGAAACTTTTTTTAAATAAAGTAGCAACTTATAAGTAACAATTGTTTAATAAATGCACATATTTTAAAGTTTAAAAAAAGATTCTTAACAATTCTTCGCACTAAAGAAAAAATAATTAAATGGTTTGTTTAAAAAGTCAATATAATTTTTTTTATCTAAAAACTTTTATAATATAAAATAAATACTTATATAAATATAAAAAAATATATATTATTCATTGTTTTTTATAAAAAATCATTGGCAGTGATTTGTTACTTTATTTAATGCGTTTCAATAATACAAAAACATAAGTAAAGGTCAAAGTTATTTAATTCAAATGATTTTCAAAAAATGGTTCTTATATAGAGTTTATTAAAGAGACCTTCGCTGTTTAAAGTCGTCACTTATAAAATTTAATTTTTTTTTTTTAATTTTTACTTTTTTAATTTTTACTAATAAAAAAATCTTATATAATAAAATATTGTTTTTTATTTTAGTTACAATGATACTTATACTTTCCTGAGAAAAACTATACTTTAGCAAGAGCCGTAAATTGCTTCCGTAAACCGTTTTAGGGGAGTGTCTGCGAGAGCGACTGCTAAAGCTCTCGCTTCCTGCTTAGGCCTATATTTATATATTATATATATACATATATATATATAATATATATATATATATGTATATATATATATATATATATATATATATATATATATATATTATATATATATATATATATATATATATATATAGATATATATATATATATTTACAGGGCTTAATTTAATGGTTGGACATTGCTGCCTCCCGGATGGTTTTTGAGATCTGATTTATGGGGGCAACCAACGAATGTTCATTTTTAATGAAAAAATTAAAAACGATTTGTTGCCCTCCTCTAGCAGGTCTCAAAAATGGTCCTAGGCAGCGATGTCCAACCATTAAATTGAGCCCTGTATATATATATATATGTATATATATATATATATATATATATATATATATATATATATATATATATATATATATATATATATATATATATATATATATATATATATATATATATATATATATATATATATATATGTATATATATATATATATATATATATAGTATTTATGTTACTGTTACCCACAATACCAGGAATTAGCTAAATGCTAATGTTTATATAACTTAGAATTATAAAACATAGCCAAAAAAACCATTCTCTACTACAACAAAAGCACATGGATACATTGAAAAATAATTTTAACGAAACCCCTATACTAACATGGTCTATTCTGAAGTCTGTACCCCCCTGATCAAATAATTCCATAAGGCACCCACTATGTCATTATGAGAAACTTGTTTTCATATTGTATCCAAAACCTGAGTAACTGCTAAATAAAAGAACCGAAATTGTATCAAAGTGTTGCCACGATAATAAATTCTTATAAAAAAATTACAAAGCTTACTACAAACCTAACTAACAACTAACAATAACTACATTACCAGGGGCTATACTAGGGAAATAATTTAGGCAGCAGTACCCCCCTTGTTGGCAAAATTTGCCTAAAATATTGTTTAATGTAGGCATTTTTTGCAAAAAAAAACAATATTTGCCATAAAAAAAACAACATAAATTTCCAATTTAGGGTGGCGCCCAAATTGATGTCCAAATATGGTCAGTGCTGTTTAAAACGGTCTAGTATAGCCCCTGATTACTCTACTTTATATATCTCTGAGCTAACCCACAAACGCTTTGTTTTGACAAGTGCATTTTGGGTTATTATTTTTAGTGCTTGTTCATATTTTTTTTTAGATTGATTAATTATAACTTTGTTTGAGGAATTTTGCAAAAGTCTGTTGAATATTGAGATAGGTAAGTGTTTGATAATTTGTGGTGGGTGATTAGGCAATGTGTGGATGTATTGAAGATACATCCACACATCTTCATATCGTGGGATTTTTTGAAAGGCTTATGGATGTTTTGGGCTAAATTAAAGGTGAAATCAAGGAAATTAACTGATTTAAGATTTGTTTTTATATCTATTTGAAATCCAACATCTTTAAACTTTTGGATTATGTTTTTCGCATTTGCGCCATTTCTTGGCCGTTAGAATTATGTATTATCAACAAGCCATCATCACGATAAAACCCAATGTTGGTTTTTATAATTATATTGGATAGTTCATTGAGTATGTATATCCCTACAAGTTCACAAATTTCAGCGCCATGGCAGCTGCCCATTGTTACATCCAAACTTTCATGATTCAGTTTTTTTATCCATGTGCTTTTGTTGTAGTAGAGAATGGTTTTTTGGCTATGTTTTTAATTCTAAGTTGGTTGTCTTTTATTGTGATATTTTTTTATTAATTAATCACCTCCCTAAAGCCAAGAAGGCCACTACAGTTGAGGAAGCTATTTTTGTGGTTACAACCCTTTCTCAACAACTTGAGCACAGTACTGCCAGGGACATGGTGGGTATCAAACTCGAACTTCTTGCTTATGAGGCAAGCAGTCTACCACTACACCACTACCACCTATGGTTTTGCAAAGGAAACAGCTTTATTAAATATTTCTGTGGTTATAAATGAATAAAATTCATTTATGTTGAATTGGATGAAGAAACAACTATTTTTGTCTGCGATGTCACTAAATAAACTAAAAACCTCAGTGATGTTTTTCCATTAGTGTACTTGTAGGCTATTTCTTAAGTATGTGTTAGTAATGTAATAAAAGATTTTTTTGCTTATTATTCCAATTTCGCTTTTTGGCTGGTTAATGAGATGGCAGGCAGGTTTTGATTTAAAGTTTTCTTTATGGTCTTTCAAGGTGATGAATGCTGGAGATTTGGGTAGGTATTCTATTCGGTTACTCAAATTTAATTTTAAGACTATTTGGTTGGCTTTAGACTATCTTATTGCCTGCTGCCACAAAAGAGTGCTGCTACATTGACTGAGGTTTAGTATGAGGCAGCAATCATATATATATATATATATATATATATATATATATATATATATATATATATATATATATATATATATATATATATATATATATATGTATATATTTCTGTAGTTTGATTCATCTAAATTTACTATTTGTAATAAAAATCAAGTACACTTTATATAAATACCATAAAATTTAATTAAGGAAAGTAATTAACTTTTAACGTTTTTTAGATAACCAAAAAATTGCAACTTAATGTTTTTTATTTTTTTCAACGTTAATTAAATAAATAAAGAAAAAAACATGTTTTTTTCTTTATTTTCACATTAAGAATTAATTTGTTTATATCCTGTTTGTTGATTCCTTGTAAACATATGTTCTTATTTTTTTAAAATTGAACAATTTGTCTTCATCGTCTGCAAGTATAGTACAATCGTTTTGCTCTTGTCCTTTAATCCCCTGTTGATTGTTTCTCTATCTTTAATGAGAGGAAATAAACTAGTCATTTGTACTGCTTATCTCTTTCCATTAAATTCTTTGCATCAATTTATTGCAGCTTTTAATTATTTATTTTGCTCATTCAGCCCTTGGAAATTTGGGTAGCAATGTGGACCTAACTGCTGACCAAAAGTATTTGAGGTTGGCAAAAATTGCTGACCTCGTTTCAATGTTTTATGGTAAAGCTTTTGTGTCAAAGTGTTTTTGCTAACCTAGTCTTAAACCTCTAACCAACCTCTAACATTTTCAAAGTATTTTTGCCAACCTAGTCTTAAACCTCTAACCAACCTCTAACAGTTTAAATTGGCAATTTAATGCCGACTTACATTCTATAAATTTTTTATTCAATTATTAAAAATTTGTTTTTAAATCTTCAAATAAGCAACATAGTTTTTGGGGTGCACATGATGTGATTTCTGTGGTACATTGAAGTGATCCCCAAAATTTATGTAAACAGTAATATAATCATATCGGATTACAAAATTATGACCAATTTTGTTCATGTTGTTTTTGGGGTGTATGCCAAAAAGTACGACCAACTTCAACAATCTAGCAAGAGAACATACATGAGACCACAGAAACCATACCTACCAGGAAGAACCCTTTAAATTTATCTTTCAAAATCACTATTAATCTTTCAAAATCACTATTATCTATTTCTAGAAGAAAAATTCAAAAAAAATCTAATGTTTTAAATCTGAAGAAGACATCCTTGAGGTAGCTGATCATGACAATGCCTACAAATCAAATGAAGAAGTCTTCACATTATATTTAAGGTTTTAAAATGATAAAAATATTTTTGTGTACAAAAAATGAATAAATGCAATAATTTTTTTCACCCCAATAAAAGCAATAATTTTTTGCAACCCAAATTTTAGCATGGTTTTTATAGTGCACTCACTTGTAATCTATGTTTTATATAAAAATGTGATTAAAAAACTAATTTAAAAATTGTTAAATGTATGTTCTCTAAATATATGTGTTTAAATATTTGTTTATAATATAGTAATGCAGTTAAAACTTAATAATAAAATTGTTTAAATATTTGTTCTCTAAATATGTGTTTAAATATGTTTTATATACAGTAATGCAATTAAAAATTAATAATAAATTTGTTGTAATATTTGTGGTATGAATGGAACCACGACTAATCCACTATCTACATCTGCAGTTCCTCCAACATTTCCTAGAAATGAGGTTGTTTTTTTATTTTTTGTTTATTTTTTAATCTCTATAATGTTCGTACTTTTTCAATCTTTATGTATAATACTTTTTAATCTTTATGTTTAATATTTTTCCATCTCTTTAATACTAGAGTTGAGCATGGTAAAATTGGTAGAGGCTAATTTAATGTATTCACCAGTAAATTTACTGATAAATTATTACTACTGCGATCAACTATATTATGGAGCATCATATCAATCATTTCTTCAAGCTTGATTCTTAGATGGATTGGTTGCAACAGTAATAATTTACTGGTAAATTTACCAGTGAACACATCAAGTTACCCTATATAATCCCAGGTCTGATAAACACATCAGACAATTACATCAAGTTTCCTTATAAACCCAGGTCAGGTCAGGTTCAGGATCATTATGATCACCCTGCTACTGGTATCATGTAACCCAGTACTATCTGCCCCATGCTCTGCTGCTTTGTAGGGTATGTTTTTTTAGGCAAAGGCTAAGAGAAAAAAACTCTGAAAAAATCCCCTGCCTTGGGGCTTTTGGTTGAGTAAAGACTAGAGATGGTGTCTTGATAAAAATACTCATCTTAAACAATTGTCAATTGCATCCATTCTTTGCCTAGGAGAACTCATCCAATCTTTGCCTTGGAGACCTTTTACAAGACAGTAACATATAAGATGCAGGTAACATATGCCTAAGATAAGTATTTTTATCTCTAACCTTTACTCAACCAAGAGCCCCAAGATATTGTCTTAGGTTGACCCCCAGATATTGTCTTAGGGCTCTTGGTTGAATAAAAGCTAGAGATAAAAGTACTTATCTTGGGCATATGCTACCTGCATCTTATATGTTACTGTCTTGTAGAAGGTCTCCGAGGCAAAGACATTCGGGGTAAGCAGAATAATTCTGTCAACCAGCTTTGAACCCCTAAATCATCTATTAGGCTGGCGTAGATGTAAACCTGGATTATATTGTTTCCTGCGTAGGATGATGAGTGCTAGATATTCTTGACTTTACTCAAAGGTTTTTGTCTCCTTGATGGTGGCTATGCAACTCTTCCTGTTATCTCCTAATGAAGGTACAGCTAAAAAACTCAGATTGTGTCCCTGTTAATGAGTTGTCGAGGCCACGTAAGGAGCTCTATGTTATGACTTTAGGTTAATTAACAGGGCTAACACAACTGCAGAGCTCATTTTGACAATATGAGAACAAATTCCAGAGAATTTTCTTAGTAACTGTCAACTTAGTTGTAGTGCTTGCAGCCTTATTAGGAGTGAATCATAATAATAAAAAAATATTTAATACTTTTTTATTCTCTATAATATTAGTTGTTTTGCTATAATATCCTCTATAATATTAGTTGTTTTACTATAATATTCTCTATAATATTAGTTGTTTTACTATAATTTTTTAAATTTCTACAATTATTATTATTTTTCCAGCGAATTTTATTAGGAGTTGTGTTGGCAATTACTGGAAACCTGTTGATAAGTGTATCGATGAATATTCAGGTTGTTTTTTGTTTTTTTAATTAGATTTTCTTCCATAAATTATCAATAATATCAAATTGTATAAATTATTATTTTTATTTACAAATTCTCTTGATTATGAAAGTTTTGAAGTCATATTTATCACTAATTTTTTTTTCCTAATCTTTCTTCAATTTTTTCTTAAATAAAATAATTGTAAACCTTTTTTTTTTATTCTCTATTGCAATTAATGTATTCAAATGTTTGATTCCTAGTTTTAGGAGCTTTATTTACTTGTTATTCCCTCCTTTTCAAAATACTGTTCTGATTTGCATTCAATGATAAGAATTATTGAAAATATTTTTTTAAAATATATAAAATGTATATTAAAAATATATATAGTATATATTATTAAAATGTATATAAAATATATTAATAAAATATATATTAAATATATTTTATCGTAAAATTAACAGCATAATTTATTTTCATTAATTCTTTATGTTTAATGCAAATGGGAACAATATTTTGGAACAGAGGGAATATTTATGAGGTTGAAGTTTTAAAATGTTCAAAAAACCTTGAAACTTTAAAGTATACTTTAACCTTAAAATAAGAAAAACTAAAATATTCATATTTAGTTTCATTCATAGTTAAAAAGTAAGCTTAAACTAAATTATTTTTACTCAATATGTATTAATAGAATGGAAAAACGTTTCCAAAAAAACATGTTTTTTTTGGATAGTTGTATGCTTCAATTTTTTTTTAATATTTAAGTTTTCACACATTTTATACATTAATACACATCAGTGATTCCATTTCAAATTGGAATAATTTGTATGCACTTTATTGCTTGTAGCCATTAAAAACATTGAGTTTTCCTTCCTTCAAAACACAACATGTGGTTTAACATGGCTTTCACTTTAAATTAAGGCATGTTAAAAAACAAGATTTATTTTTTTATCACTAAATTATAATAAACATGTGTCAAAAAATGTGAAAAATGGTAGCCCTTATAAAAATGGTAGACAATATAATGGTATAGGTATCTTTTATCCATAATAAATAAAGATAAATTATTATAATTATTTGAATTCTTATTGTATATTAATGTATTCATTTTATTAAATATTAATGTAAAATAATATTAGTGTAATTAATTTTTATTTTAAAAATGTTTCTAAGTAATAGCAGTAATGTGTTATATTTATAGAAATATTCTCATAATAAATTGATACCTGGAACATCTTACATTAAAAGTTTAACATGGTGGTAGGTTGGATATTTTATATTTATTATCAAAACACACTCAATTGATTAAAATAACTATGAGAACAACATAAGACAAAAATATATAACATCAGTTATAGACAACAACCATACAATAAATATCAGACAGTAATTAGAGATAGTAACAAGAGACATTAACAAGATACAGTAATAGAATACAGTAACAAAGAGGTAGTAATAAGAGACAATAATAAAATACTACTATTACAACAATAATATCAGTCAGCAACTATAATAACAATATCAGATAGCAGTAATAGTCAGTAACAATAATATCAGACATCAAAAGTATAACAGCAATAATATCAGGCATCAAAAGTAGTTTGTAGCAACATTAAACTAATTATAAAAAACTATAATAAGTAACACAACAATGCATGTTACTGATATTTTCAACAAAACAATAGAAAATTAAAATAAGTAACAAGTAAAAATAAGATTGAATCGAATTAAGATAAAAGAATTTTCAAGTTAATGTCAATAATTCAAAACAACAGTAAGTAATAATGACTGAAATAACAACTTAATGTTAATAAAGTATAAACAGAAATTATATCATACAAAAACAAAATTTTATTTTCATTTACACAGGGGGGGAATAATTTTGATGGCTATTGGAGAAGTAGGAAATTTTTCTGCCTATGCTTTTGCACCAGCATCTTTGGTTGCTCCTCTTGGAACAACTACTGTTATAGGTAAAGCCTATTAACTGTTACATTTAAAGTTTTGTTTGCAGTTATAAAAAACAAGTACTTAAAAGCAAAAATTAAATTACTAGCTAATGCAGTTATTGCTGTGGTATTTTTAAAAGAAAAGATCAGGTACAGGGATGTTCTTGGTAAGTTTGTTAATTTTTAATTTGTTGTTTATTAATTTAATTTCTTGAAAATTTTCTATTTCAACTTTATAATGATAATGTTTTGACTTGTTCACTGAATACAAATCCATGCTCAAAATAAGATTTAAAATGTCTAAAAGAACAAATTTGTTACACCCTGTAAAGTTGATAATATATAATACATTATATTCTCGTAGATGATTTTTTTCCAAAAATTTACTGAATTCCAGGAATTCTTTTATAACTTCATTAAGTTTTTGAACTTGCACTTGATTTGTGGTACAAGTATTTAAAGTTTTAAAAACTGCAATATATATATATACATATATATATATATATATATATATATATATATATATATATATATATATATATATATATATATATATATATATATATATATATATATATATATATATATATATATATATATATATATATATATATATATATATATAAATATAATGTTAACTCACTTCTCCAAGGCCAAAAAGGCCACTACAGTCAAGAAGGCTACTTTTAATAGTAGTGTGAGTTTTTGTGCAATAGAAATGATAAATTCGCAGAAAGATTATGATAATGTGGTGTTGTAAGATCTAACTAAATTTAAGTAGTGAACAATTGTAGGTGAAACTCCATCCTCTTTGATTTGTTTTTGATAATTAAAATAAATTTGACATTAACTACTTTCTTATTTAAAATATAACAATTATTTTTATTGATTACTTTTATTTATATTTTATCTTATTGGTTGTTATACTAAATAAAGTTTTGAAGAAAGTAAAAATGCATGTATCAGTTAAGTTACTTACAATTATTTTTAATTTTTTAAATGTAAATTTATAGATAGCTCTTGCGCATAATAGTTAATGTAGATACAACTCTAATTAAAATTAAGTTATGGACTGAGAGAAGCAACTATCATTGTGCACTTTTAAACTATGTATAACAATAAACAAACAAACAAAACAATAACAATATTTTTTGTGTTACAGATGTTACAAAAACATAGGTCATTGCAAATAGTGATTCACTAATAAAGCTCAATGACCTAGATAAGATAAAAAATAATAATAACAACAATAATATTATGTAATAAGTAAAACCACATTAAAAAAGTAGGTTAAAAAGGAAGTTAAGTTCAATAAGTTAACATAATATTAACTAATAAAAGTATAATTGCATACAAATTTATTTATACTAAGTAATCAGACTTTATGAATATATATAACATAATTAATATAATGTATATTTATATATGCACATATACTTAAAAAAAAATTATAATAAAATAAGTAAATTATAATAAAAATAATTATTTAAAATAAAATATTAGAAATGAAATTATAATAAAATAATAAACTATAATAAAAATAAAAAAATTCAAAAGGTAGAAAGTAAAAAGGTAAAAAGTAAAGTTAACCATAACCTGTTAGGTAGAAATGATGGAGTGACTTATTAATAGATTCTTGAACCTAAGGATGAGACCTGATTTTAGGGTGTTCGGAAAAATTATATTTTAGAATACTCTTATTATATCATTATCAGTTAATTTCCAAGCTCTTTATTTTTAATACCTAAACATAAATCAGTTTCTGAAATCAGATTTAAAATAAACTGATTGTCATTTATATGTAGATTAAAATTAAAATTAAAAAATTATTCAATTAGAGTATTCTATAAACCATAAAAAATTTCAATTGCAGAAATAAGACTGTTTAAAATGGCTGAGAAAGTATTGTTCTTAGACATTGTGATAATATATCATAATTATTTCAAATAAAATAAAATGATAGATTAAAGATAGTATAATAAGTCAGGGTTTTAGAATTGCCAAAAAGATGCAGTATAACATTAAGTCTTTACTTTTATTATTTAGTAAGTTTTCACGTTTAGTAATTAGTTATAAAGTTTTAACTTTGGTACAACAACTACATTGCCAATAAATCGATCTATTATATCATTTTATAGTCGATTTATTATATCATTGTATAATCAATCTGTTATATCATTTTATAATCAATCTGTTATATCATTTTTAAATTGCTCTATTATATATTTCTATAATCGGTCTATAAGTACATATATTAATATTCTGAAATTCCAATTATATAAGTTATATAAAGATGATAGAACCAACATAATTTATATATTATGCTTCCTATTGAATATTTGCTCTTTTACTAATAAACTTCTTTATTGGAGTATATCAGCATAGCCAGTTTTTATTACTGAAGCATGGATGACTTCTGAAAACAATAATACAACCGCAATAATAAAAAATTATGGATATGTTTTTGGCACAAAATAAGAAAAGAAAGAGATAAAGAAAAATTGGCGGGGTAGGAATTATGTTAAAACAATCGATTAAGCACAAACAACTACCAAATAAACAGTTTCACTCCTTTAAACATGTGTGTGTTAAAATTACTGTAGCCAAAAGATCACTAATTTTAATTTGCATTTATAGACTAATATTTATCTATTATATTAATATTTGTCATTTCTGGATGAATTCATGGATTTACTTGAAACAATAGTGTCAAAAGGTTGCAAATACGTTATAGCTGGTGATATAAACATACACTATGATACTAAAGAACTATTTAGCAAAAGCTTCTAAGAAATACTAAATATACTAAATCTAACACAACAAGAACCAACTCATAAAATCGAACATATGCTTGCTGTAACAGACTTGTATTTAAGTGGTCATTTTCTTATTAATTTTAAAGAAGAACAAAAAATAGAAAAAAACCATACCAAACTATCACATACAGGAATTTAAAAACAATGGACATACAGTCCTTTAACAATGAAATATCAAGAAATAAACCAGAAATATCATCAGCTGAAAATATGAAATACAAAATAACCATATATAACCAAGAGATTGTGCAGAAACATGCCCCTTTGAAAATAAAAAGAGTAAATATAGTTAAAATAGCTCCTTGGTTTGACAGAAAATATATACAACAGGCAAAAACCAAGAAAAGCAGAAAAATTGTTTAGGAGAACAAAAAATGAAAGTGACAAATATGAATATAGAGGCCTCAGGAAAAAAACAACAATATTTGCTTATATATAAAAAAGAACATATTTCTCTAACCTATTTAATAAAAGCACAAGTAAAAATCTATTCTAATTGGTAAACAAGCTACTAGTTAAAACTCAAGAATATGTACTATCAACAGCCAATTCAGACAAAGAACTAGCTAATAACTTAAATAATTATTTTACTAAAAAAATCAGAAAACTCAGGTCTGGTCTTCAAATATCTCAAATAAAGAAAAACACAGATTATAATGGTCAGTTTTTGAGAAATTTTGATCCAAAGACATACGAAGAAATTTACAAAATCACCATGTCATTTGGAATAAAAATCACCATGTCCTCCTGATGATCTGATTCCATCATATCTACTACGAAATAATTTACAAACATTCATATATATATATGAGTTGAATTAGCAAACCTAATGTTAGAATCGCTAGACAAGCAGCATGGATTGTCTTAAAAGTGCTACATTACTTCCAATAATAAAAAGGTTAGACTTTGCCACAGATACTGAAGACTTCAAAAATTATAGACCAGTTTCTAATTTAGTATTCATTAGCAAGCTAAAAGAAAGAGTAGTTTCCAATTGTCTTGATTTCCACATGACAACAAACAATGTTCATATAGAACATCAATATGGATACAAAAGACATCACTTAACTGAAACACTTTTACTGAAGCTTACAAATGATATATTTGAACTCTTTGATAAACATACGCCTTCAATACTAATGTTACTTGATCTAAGTGTTGCCTTCAACATTATTGATTAGCAAAAACTGCTTGGACTGTTAACCAGTGAAATAGGTATAATTGACTCTGATCACTAGTGCTTCGAATCATTTTTAGTTAACCGTACACAAAAAGTTAAAATTGATAACTCATATTCTACAAACCAAAATGTAAAATATAGAGTACCACAAGGTACAGTCCTGGGTCCAAAACTCTTCAATATCTATATGAGACTAATTTACAAATATCTGCACATAATCAATGTTAAAATTTTTGGGGACTCAATATATTGAACAAAATATCCAAAATAAAACAATTCTTATTGCAATAAGATTTGTGCACCATAGTATATTCACTAATATTTGCACAGCTAGATTATTTGCAACTCCCTCTACTTGGAAATTGAAAAGTCACAAATAAAAAAACTGCTATCTGTTCAAAATTGTGCAGCAAGAATGGTATTTAAAACTAGATTAGGAAACTGTGTAAACGACTAGGAATTTAACAAATTGCATTGACTAAAAATTAGAGAAAGGATATATTTCAAGGTTCTTTTAATAATGCACAAATCTATTATTCTGGAAGTACTAATATCATGCAATTTAATTCACTACTCAATGTCAGAAAGAACACTAAAATTAAAGGAAACAAAATGCAGCAATCGTTTTGGTAATCAAGCATTATCCCATTATGGTCCTAAATTTTGGAATATACTTCCAAATATCATCTGTGACGAAAAAAACAACTATTTATAAGACAAAACTAAAATCTTATTTAATGATGAATGGTGAACTGTTCCACCAGAAAACTTTTGAATGTTAAATTAAAATCTCTTGAACATTATTATTAAAGTTTTTACTAATATAATGGTTTGTTGCACAGCTGAGCAAGTGTTTTGCCAACTTTATCCACAATACTGTAGCTGTGGGTAAACATCTGTATTTATTTATTTATAAGTTTGTAAACTTGTGTACGTAAAAATGCACACACTTTGCGTTTTACACTGGACATCAGTTTTTGCAGGGTCTTTGGCTGGACTTCTTGGAAGCTTCAATCTATTTATTTTGAACACATTACATTGAATACATACATTGAACCTTAGTTTTCCTTTGTCAATAGCCCAATATCTTTCAATAGGATGTAATTCGGGACAATTTGGTGGATTGCAGTATTTTTCAAAGCCAAAACAATGGGTTACTTGTATCAGATCTTAAAAGTGGCAAAAGATGCTTCTAAAAAATCTATAAAATTTTAAGTAATATTTTTGATGATTTATTTTGTTTTTAAAAACTCTTTTTCCAAAAATGGTTTTAATTTTTCTCATTTTTATACAAAATTTGTCATTTTATTTTTTGTCATTTTTTCACTTAAAATACCATTAATTTTTGTCATTTTTTAATAAAGTTGTTACTTGACAGTCTGCAGGTGCTGGAAGTAATTCTTAGTAATCCCAGTTATGATTTTTTCACAACTTTGTAATAATAGCATTTTTTTACTATATCCCCAATTTTTCATTTTAATGTGTTATTTATCAAATAATCCGAATATTTCCAATGAAATATTTTTTCATTCAGGTTTGTTGCAAGCTAATTTACAGTTTTCACTTGTTCAAAAGATTAAGTCATGCTTTTTTCATTTCATAAGTGAAATATTTAGTTAAACTTTTGTTGCATCAATATTAACAAAGATAAATACTTTCTAATTAAATGATTTTATCTAGATTAAAATCACAACAAAAATAATTCTTCTATGAAATATAAATAAATTAACTTTATTATTTTTTTTTTCCCAGTAATTTTTCTAACTAGCTTAATGAATTTCACAAAAAATAATCACAATTAAATTCAAAAAAGAAAAAAATACATTAATAAGTTTTAAATTGTTCAAATTAATTATTTCAAATATTATTTCAAATATTATTTTAAATATTATTTCAAATATTATTTTAAATATTATTTCAAATATTATTTTAAATATTATTTCAAATATTATTTTAAATATTATTTCAAATTTTATTTCAAATATTATTTTAAATATTATTTCAAATATTATTTTAAATATTATTTCAAATATTATTTCAAATATTATTTCAAATATTATTTTAAATATTATTTCAAATATTATTTTAAATATTATTTCAAATATTATTTTAAATATTATTTCAAATATTATTTTAAATATTATTTCAAATATTATTTTAAATATTATTTCAAATATTATTTTAAATATTATTTCAAATATTATTTCAAATATTATTTTAAATATTATTAATATTATTTTAAATATTATTAATATTATTTCAAAAACTAATAAATTACTTTAAATATTGAGAACTCTCATCTATCAGAAGTTAATTGATTTAAACTCTATTTTAAAATGTTTAAAAAAATTTTTGATGAAAAATATAATGTGAACAAAGTTAAAATTTTTTAATGTAAAAGATAAAAGAATATATTATAATTCTATGGACATTTACCATGGAGCTAATGATAAAAATATTTGTCAAATTTTTATTTTTGAAAACCTGACTTAAAGTCATCATTAATAATTGCCATCAATTTAGTTAATTTATTTCGTTTTAACTAACAGTTATTAAAATGCCTTTCTGCAATCACCTCAATGAGGGATAATGGATCAATTACATAAAGACATTTAAATGTACTTAATCAATAAAATGTTACAAAATTACGCAGCTTTAAAAACTTTCAACTTTCTATTGTGTGCAAAATATTTATTCTATGGAGTGTCCGCTTTGATGAAATTAAAGTTCTTTATTAGAAATTTATTTTCATGATGGCATTTTGACCCAAGCTTGGTTCGTTTGTTAAGCAAATTTAATGGTGATGTAATAATGTGGTATTTTTCTGTCAAGCATAAATTGCAAAATTTACCACCAGGTTTAAATGGCTCCGCTTGATCGAGAATATTCCATTTTAGTATAGGTTCTAAAGCTTGTTTTTTGCATTCCTACACAAATTTCAAAAGTTCAGTGGATTTGGTCTTATTTTTATAAACAAAAGAGTTTTTATATTTATTAGTGATGTACTGATATCACTTTTTTGGCGGATACCGATGCCGATGGATGGGAAAAGGCCAATACCGTTGCTGATACCAATGAATTAACTAATTATCAAACAGAGTTGGACCCGGTCTATCTGCTAAGCTTTAGCCTCTTTCCCATCATCGTAAAGTTGTATTTCTTTCTATTTTCTACCAATACCATCATGGTTGCTGCTCAAAGGAGCTTTCATCTCTAATTCCATCAACCAAACTCATTCTTGCTTGACTCATCATTCATCAACTTTTATTTGTCTAGCTTATTTCTCAGCACTTCAACCCTTCGGAACTCTATCCCATTTTCATGTTTTGCTGACTTATACAACCTTCTACTTTTAAAGTCTTCTGTCAACTGTTTCCTTGCTCTATAACTCTACTCTTTTTTTCTAGCAACTCCCAACTTGATAGTGGTTGCTCGCAGTCTTGTTTGGAGTAAAAAAGAATTTAAAAAATATAGATAACAATGCTTAAATAGGTTACTTTTAAAGCTTTTGCCCGTAAACAAAGTCAAAATAAAATTTATCCAAAAAATTTTAAGTAATGCATAAAGTTTAGTTTATTTATTATTTAATTATTATAATAATGCACAATAAAAATATTAAAATGCCATCGGTTGGAAAATCAGTAAAAACAGCCGATGTTGATTAATCGGTACAGTTGTCCACTGTAAAAAACCTTTAAAGACAAGTGGTAAACTTTATTTACCACTTGTCTTTAAAAGTTTTCTCAGTAAGCCCGATGTAATAATATCCTTCTTCTTCTTGGTGAGTTTTTATGTTGCAAATATAAATAAGGTTATTTGTAAGGCATTTTTCTTTAAGTGGGCATAAGGTGGTTTGTTAACAATTCCATAATTGATTGGCATTTTCATGAGAATTAAATATATTTTTATTATGAGAAGTAATAATACTCTTGATGTTTGGAAGGCAGCTATTATTAACCTTTAAGTTGTTTTGATTAAAAAGTTTGTGAAATTTGTGGCCTTTAGGGAAACATTAGTTGTACTCAAAAATGTTTTTGTTACGCTTGTTCTGACGTTGAGCAAATAAGGTGGGTAAAACCAGATAATGTTTCTTTTTCGAGATTTTGTATTATATTTCTGGATATTTGGAATGAAATTCATCTTATCTTTGAATCCACAAGAATTGAGAGATTATAAAATGGTTCTATCAAAAGCTTTTTTGCTTCAAGATATATTACTGATGCAGTTAGAGATCATTTTTGGTATTGATTTAATAATGCTTGGTGAATGAATGGAATTGATGTTGATATATAAAAGATTATCTCCTGGTTTTCTATAAGGTTTAAAAGAGTTCTCAGAATGGTTAAATGTGATATCAAGAAAATTTATGATTTTTAAATTTGGCCTGATAGTGATGTTAAGATTAATATTGTCTTTAAAAATTTTTATTAAATTTTTCTTTATTTTTTCCAATTGAGGACCACTGATATTATAGAAGCAGCAAAGATCATCTCTATATAGACCATATTAGTATTTAAGACCATATTCTTTGGCAATAGTGTATAAGAAATAGAGGCCAACTAGTTTGCATAATTCGGCTCCGTCAAAACCACCCATGGTGAGATCCAAATTAGGGTCTGCCGACATTTTCATCCACATATTATTTTCTGAAAAAAGTAAAGATTTCCTGGTGTGGTAAATAATTTCAAGTGATTTATCAGGAATTTTGGAGAAGTGTATCTTTACTTTTGATATTAACTAATAAAATTTTACTTTTCCAAGTTCAGGTTTAGCTGGATATATTATTCAGCACTGTGTTGGGGAAATTATTCTTTTGATCTTTTAAGGTAATGAATGTTGTATTCATGACTAGGCGCTCTAGCCTATCATCTACGCCCAAGTCTTTTGCTATGATTTTAGCATCTGTGTTAAAGATGTTGTATTGTGTGATATCAGATTTTTATTATAGATAGTTAGTATATTAATAATATTTTCAGTATAAAGTTTATGATATGAAGGTTTATCTAGCTCATACAGGTTTCATGATTTATTGGCAAAGACAAAAACATTACTTGAAGATTTTATTTTTACTATGTCAGTTTGCAGTTGCAAACTGACATAGTAAAAAATCTTCAAGTACATAGACATAGTAAAAATAAAGTTTTACATAATCTTGCTTGATTACAATTCAATATCCAATAATAAGTTTTGCAATAAGTCAGTTAATTCAGTTAATTTTAATTAAGTTTATTTTTTATATAGAAAAAAGAATAATAGTTTTAAAAATAAGTATATTGATTGTTTCTATACTTATAGGCGCGTTTAGCATATTTGGATAAGGCGTTGACTTCGTAAACAGAATGTCTGTGGTTCAAGACCCGCATCTTCCTGAACTTTTTTGTTTTTTTACACAGGCATATAGCCAAATGTTTTTAAAATAAAACAGTAATATCAGAAAAAATTGATTGCAAAATTTGTGTTTAAATAACATATAAAAGCATTGAGTTTAAAAAGTTTGTTTTTAATATTACTTTTTTCATATTGGATGAACCTCTCTTCAAAAGAAAATCTTTCGATTTTTGAAATCGACTATAAAAAAAAATTCAAATGAACTTTTTGACATAGGCTGCAAAAATATTGTAATGAAATCAAAACTTATTGCAACACATCACCTGATGCCATTAAAGAGGACATTGAGTTCTTAACCACTGAAAGTTAACTAGAAAAATGTATTTAACTGAGGATATTGATATAATTTCCCAAAAAAGAAATGAATATAGGAATGAATTAAACAAAAAACTTAAAATATTCATTGAGCATAAAAATTTATTTGAAAATCATATTGTCTCAGATTCTAATACAGAATTATTTAATTTTGAGTCAAATGATGATGTGAAATTATTTTTTTCCATTTGGGTAACAAAGTATCAATAGACATCAATAAATATATCCCATTTGCCATAAATCTATGCAAAGATAGATTTATGGCAAATGGGATATATTTATTGATACTTCAACTAACTCATAAAAAACTGAAATTATGTCAGAGGATGAGATAGAAGATGTCAACAAAATTGCACCTTTTGTAGCAATATTTTACATTTCTTGGTTTCTGAAACCATCATAATCCAGGTACCATCTAATGATCTCAAAGCTATTAAAGTAACTGAAAGCATAGAGGAAGAAGACAAATACTAGGCAAAAGTCTGACATTCTCTTCTCAGCTATACATAGTACTTGGCTTAAGATGTTATAGTATCATTAGCAGATCTAGGTGTAACTAATGAAGAGAAATTCCTAATGGTACAGAAATTTATTAATTATTAAAATAGATTGGAAAGGAATAGGTTAATTAGAAAATGAAGAAGCAGTATTAAAATGGTGGAGCGCTAATAAGAATTACTATCATCGTATATGCTGTATAGCAAGAAAACTTCTGTCAGCCCCTGCTTCATCTGTTTATTCAGAGAGACTGTTCTCAGAGGCAGGTAACATTTTTGAGGAAGAAAGAGCTAGTTTGTTGCCAAAAATGGAAAAGCAACTGTTATTTTTGCACCACAATATTCCTAAATTTCCAGAAATCCTTAGTTAATTGATTAGTGCCCACTAATTAAGTAAAGATTTCTGGAAAATTAAGAATATTATGTTCAAAAAGTGGTGATAGAAAATAATTAGTAATAAAGTAACTGAAAGCATAGAGAAAGAAGACAAATACTATGCAAAAGTTTGACATTCTCTTCTCAGCTATACATAGTATATTTTTATATACTATAATATTTTTTTCATATTTTTCATGTTCGATCTTAATATACAAATTATATTGTATTGGATTTCTGAAAAAAATTTGTAGACCTTCATCTCAGCTTCAAGTTTTTTAAAGATTTTGTTTCAATTATTCAGTGCACAAATGACTGCTCTGAAAGAAATATTTGTCTTGTTCAAGATTTCCTGGCAGACAGTCATAATAAAAATCAGATACAATACATCACGGTGGTTGCTAAAGAGAAAAAGTATGGATAAAAGAATGAAAAAGAGTGACTTGAACAATATAACTCCTTAGCAAAAAAGTATTTTAGATTAAATATAAACTTTTTTCAACTTTAATCAAACAAAAAATATTTTGAACCAAAATAAACCGTTTTTTCTTTGGATTGTTTTATTATTTAAATATTAGACATTTTTAAGAAAAATGAAAATCTACACATAACACTTCCTGAAGGTTTATAGACCTAAAATTTTGTATTTTTGTTTTATTTAAGGTATACAACCAGAATGTGTTTCGAACCTTTTGGTTCTGTGAAAGTGTTGTTATTTGGGCACACCCTTATATATATATATATATATATATATATATATATATATATATATATATATATATATATATATATATATATATATATATATATATATATATATATATATATATTAAATATATATATTAAATATATATATTAAATATATATATATATATATATATATATATATATATATATATATATATAATATTTTTCAGCAAACATTTTAATGTTGTAATTGTGTTTTTTACAGGAATTGTTCTTGCAATAGTGGGTGCATTTCTACTTATTACATTTTCAAATAAAGTATGTTAAGTTATTACAATAAAGTATGTTAAGTTATCAGAAAAATCTTTTTAAATGCAAACAACTTTTTTAATGTGTTTAATTTTTATTAGAACGACACAATGCTATCTGCTCAGGAAATATTAGTTTACATCAAGCAATGGTCATTTTTAGTTTACATGGTAACTTATAATTATAAAGTTAATATATAAGTATATTTTTTAGTTTGCGTTTATAAACTAGTAGTTTGTTGCCTTTTATGCACTTTGAAAATTTATAGCATTTTTTTTGTACTTACTAAATTCATAGTGTTAATATATGTGTTAATATTCAAAGTGTTAATATATGTGTTAATAATATTCATCGTGTAAATATGTGTTAATATTCATAGTTTTCATATGTTAATATTCATAGTGTTCATATGTTCATAAGCTTTAGAAATTTTAGGTTTTTGCGTTTGTTATTTTTTTGTTTTTTTGTTTTTAGGGATTAGAGATTGTTGCATTTATTGTTTTTTTGTTTTGGGATAAATACTATGAGGTTGGGAAAATAATTGTTATATTACTTCAAGTTGCTATTTTAGGTATAATACATTTCTTTAGTTGTTCTCTTTGCATTGACATATTTTTTGTTTTGTTTTAGTTAGTTCTTATATATATATATATATATATATATAAATATATATATATATATATAAATATATATATATATATATATATATATATATATATATATATATATATATATATATATATATATGAATATATATATATATATATATATATATATATATATATATATATATATATATATATATATATATATATATATATATATATATATATATATATATATATATATATATTGGTTACATGCTACTTCTTTATTATTTGCAACTTTTACACTTTCAAGGTTCATTTACTGTTATTACAGCAAAAGCTGTGTCTTCTATGTTAACTATAACTTTTCGTGGATATAGTCAATTAAATCAACCTATATTTTACATTATGTTTGCAATTATGGTAGCAACAGCTGTTGCTCAAGTTAGGTAAATATAAAAAAAAATTTAAACTTTAAAGTTTTTGTATGCTTTATTACACATTTGATTTTTTGTTCTGTTTTTTTTTTAGATTTCTAAGTAAAGCTATGTCTCTTTTTGACACAACTATGGTTGTTCCTACTAATTTTGTATTTTTTACCATGTCAGCCATCATTGGTGGTTAGTATTTCAAATTTTCTAATAATATATATCGCTAGTGAGGAGAAAACTTATGTTTATTTTTTATTTTTTTTTTAGGCATTGTGTTTTACAGGGAGTTTTATGGACTTCTGTTTTTAGATATTTTTATGTTTTTATTTGGGTATGTTTATTTTTAATTAATTTTTTATGTGATTAAGTATGTTTTTTTAAATATTTTTATTTTCATATGATTTTTATTATAACTTTATAAATAATTTGAAATTTAATGTTAATTATAGCGCATTTCTTTCATTTGGCGGCGTCTATCTTATCACAGCTGAAAGGAAAAAAGTAGATGTACCGTCTTCTGAAGATGAAAATGTAGTTTTAATCCCTTGTAAGTAAATCCATTTATAATCATATAAACACATCAAAATTTAAAACCATGTAAGGAGGTTTTTTTAATCAGAGAGTTTTTTTAATCATAAATAAGACAAAAAAAGAAAAGAAAAAAAAAATAGTTAAAAAAAGTTAATTCTTTTTAAAAAAAGTTAATTTTTTTTTTTTTTTTTAATTTTTTTTTTGCTGTAGTTTTCAAATTAAAAAACTTAAAAAATCAATGGAAAAAAAAAATTGTAATTAATTTTTTAAGAAAATTTAGTGTTAAATATTTTACCCTTATAAAAGCAGCGGATTAAATTGATTTTTCCTTTTTTTTAATCTATAAAATAAGTCGGAAAAAGTAAAAATTTGTAAAAAGTAAAAATACATCAACTTCAAGGAACAAATCTCTTTAAATTAAGACCCTACATATGGCTTTATATGTCCAGAATAAAACCTACTATGTTAATAATTAGAATATTGATCTCACAAATGAGTATAAGCTATAAAAGAATTGAGAAAAAAACGCATGACTTAAAACAATAAACTGTGCGACTAAGTTCATTATAGAACATAATATGTAAATCATAACAATTTCTTTTTTATTAAATTTATTGCAAATTAGTGGAATGCATTGTAGAGGAGAGTATGCACCCATGATCCTAAAAATCTATCAGGCCAACTTACTGAATATATGTTTTTACTTCAATCTCTAAAATAACAGTACATAATAGCAAATTTTATACCTTTTTTTACCAGAATATTTTAAGTAGATTTAAAATTATAAAAACTAAGAATGCTCAATTAGGATCATGGGTGCATACCAGTATGCTCCCTTGATCCTACCTATATGCACCCTTGATCCTATGTATGTATACTTGATTCGAGATCAAATGTATACCATGATTGTATAAGAATAATTTTTAAGTCATCAAAACAATGTCTATAATAAAAACCAATAAAGTTATTATTAATTTTACTACAAATTTATCTTTCTTAAAAAAGTAAAAATTAATGAAAAAAATATTATTTTTTACTGAGACTCAACGTTTTTATTTTCATTACTTTCAAGATCAAGTTTTCTTTTTCTTGTCATGAAGATCTTATTTTGCATTTCATGTTTTTTCTTTTTTGACTGAAATTTTTTTTTTATTTCCTGAAGCTTATTTAACTCATTTCGAACAGGAGTGTCTGTGAGTATTCGAGTACGCTGACGTTTACGTCCTTTAATGGATTTCCTTGATCCAGTTTTTGGAAATGGCCTAATTTTTTCTAGACTTGCTTGATGAGAGATATTATTAGAAACACTGGATAGTTGACTTCCAGGGTCAGATATAGGCTGAATAGGCAATACACTACAAGCTGAACCAGATGACAGACTTGACATCAATGATTGATTAAAAGCTGGGGCATGAACTGGATCAACAACACCTGGAAAAGGGTTAGCAGTAATAGGTTCTGGACGGTCTGTTACATATGAAGACAAAAACTCATTATCAGAAAATATGTTAGGATTAAAGGGTTCAATTCCTGCCACAGCAAATCCTGCAAAAAATGTTAGACAAAGTAAAAGCTTGTGCATAGGCTTTCCTTACAACTGAAGCTATATCATATATGGTCATCGGTCTTGGATTAGATACAATCCAATCATCACAGTCTGCATTGTAATAACGTTTCAGTGGCCCATAAACTGACTGATCTAATGGCTGCAACTTGTGACTACAATGTGGTGGAAAGGACAGCATAGTTATGCCATTTTTTTTAGCTAAATCTAAACACACAATTGAAACAACACTCTCGTGGTTGTCAAGAAGTAAAAGCACTGGATTAGCTGGTGAGCATTTCACATTTTGAATAAAATGTTTCATCCACTCTAAAAACGTTGCAACATTCATCCAACCAGATGGGTTTGCAACCCCAACACATCCAGGTGGACCACCATTTATCATACTTCCTTTGAAATGAACTCTTGGAAAAATAAAAAATGGAGGGATTGAGTTTCCTATTGCATTGACTGCACAACAATCTGTTACCAATGTCCTTCTTTCTGCTGAAGTTATCCTTCCAACTTGTTTATCTCTTTTTTTAGCAATTACTTTAACTGGTTTTTGAACAGTTGTGAGACCTGTCTCATCAACATTATATATGTTTTGTGGCTGAAACTTGTGTCGTAGAAGAACATCTTTTAGATTGGTAAAAAATTCTCTGACTGTATAACAATTAAAAGCAGTTGCTCGTGCCATACTAGTAGCCTCTGGATTTCTTTAATATAACTCATTCCTACGTAACATAAAACCACGAAGCCATTGTTTCCCAGCAATTTGTAAACTTTTCCACGATTTAGGAATGCGCTTAGAAAGAGTCATTGCAAATTCATAGGCAAGTTTTCGTGTTGTTTTGGTTGATAATCCATAGTGAAGTTTTGAGGCCCTTAAAAGATAATCTGATAAAGATGTTTCTTCTTCGTTGGTAAAGATTTGCATGGTAATGAAGTTAGGTTTACAGACTGTATATGGATTTAATTGACATTTCCTTACATATCTCTTAAGTGTCATTAAATTGATTCCCCTCTCTTTAGATACACGATAAACTGTACTACCATTAAGAACTGCATTAACAGCTGCTTGCATTTCATTCTCATTAACTTTACCTCTAGGTAGTCTATTGGTTTTTCGTTTTTTATGATACACCATATTTAACTGTAAAAAAGTGAAACATATTTATATAGTTTTGCTATATTCCTAATTTTTGGATAAACATTTATAAAGATTTTTACTTACTAAAATCTTCTTTATTAACAAACACACACAGATATATATATATATATATATATATATATATATATATATATATATATATATATATATATATATATATATATATATATATATATATATATATATATATATGTATATGTATATATATATATATATATATATATATATATATATATATATATATATTTTTAATTCACCTCCTCAAGGCCGAGAAGGCCACTACAGACGAGGAGGCTACTTATTTGTGGTTATAACCCTCTCTCAACTCTATAACTCCGAAACACGAACCTTGACGAACAAGGCCGCTGCGCGGAGAAACGAGTTGAGCGCGGTACTACCAGGGACGTGATGGGGATCGAACTCGGAACCACTCGTTTATGAAGCGAGCGCTCTACCACTACACCACTACCGCATTAGGGTTATATATATATATATATATATATATATATATATATATATATATATATATATATATATATATATATATATATATATATATATTTTTAATTCACCTCCTCAAGGCCGAGAAGGCCACTACAGACGAGGAGGCTACTTATTTGTGGTTATAACCCTCTCTCAACTCTATAACTCCGAAACACGAACCTTGACGAACAAGGCCGCTGCGCGGAGAAACGAGTTGAGCGCGGTACTACCAGGGACGTGATGGGGATCGAACTCGGAACCACTCGTTTATGAAGCGAGCGCTCTACCACTACACCACTACCGCATTAGGGTATATATATATATATATATATATATATATATATATATATATATATATATATATATATATATATATATATATATATTGAATACTTTACAATTATATTATATAAAAGTTTTAGGAGAACAAAAAAATACAAAATAGTATAAAATCTTCATTTTAAGGCTTTATTCTAGAAGAAAAAAATATATTTAAAAACAATATGACGTATTGTACATGTTACTTTAAAAGTTAAATATTTTGTGTGTGTGTGTGTATGCACCTTTGATCATAGGATCAAAGGTGCATAAACGCATTAGGATCAAGGGTGCTAACCCGCTCCATTTTTACAAAAATTCTTTTTTGGTCATATTAGATGCTTCTATAGCTTACCAAAAGCAACCATACAAGAGGTGAATAGTTAAGTTACAAAATGACATAAGCAAAATTATTCAACTTAAAAAAATATTAAAGATGTGAGGTTCCTTGTTAAAGTAAAAAAAATACTTTTTTTCGTCAAAATCAAACTATTTAGAAATAAATTTAATAGTGGTCTATTCTTTAACCAAAACACAATTAATTTTGAAGATACAATATTTATAACACGCTGGTTATCAGCCCTCTTTAAAAAGTTATGTAAGTATGGAGATAACGCTATAGGATCAAAGGTGCTTACGGATCAAGGGTGCAAGTTCTCCCTACTTTGACTTGGCGAAACCATAGTATGTCAACTCATTCTAAATTCAATTAATACAAACTTTTATAGTTAACTAGCTAATAATTAAATTTTATTTAAAAAAGGAATAATTAAAAAAAACATTAATTATAAAAAATATTTAAAAATAAAGTTAATATAAAATTGATCACATACATACATACATACATACATACATACATACATACATACATACATACATACATTCATACATACGCACATACATATATACATACATATATACATACATACATACATACATACATACATACATACATACATACATACATACATACATACATACATTCATACATACGCACATACATATATACATACATATATGCGTACTGTAACATAGTGTTATAGAATCTTATACATTTGTAAAACCTCCTTCGTGTGTTTCAATTTACCACTTTCTGCACTTTATTGCACTTTATTAGTTAAAAATGACTCATTACTACACTGATGACGATTTTATGACATTTAACAGGCACACCAACTATTACAACGAATGATTTGGTGGCTACTTCCTTACAACTTCATGAAGTGTATGACAACCCCGCTCTATTAGGTTTTGATGGAATAGAGGAAAAATCTGATTTTGTAACGAGTTAACATTTGTATTTTTTTAAATATTGGTTGTATTTATTTTTTAACTGAAATACTTTTTATTATAAAATTTATTTAAATTTTTAAATTAGTAAGCATCGACGTTAGGTAAGCATCGCCGTTTATTTGTGCCTAAATTTAACTTAAAAAAGTTAAAATGTTTAAGTTTTTTCATTTTTCATAAAATTCATAATCATCTGACTAACGAACTGTTAAATAATTGTTAGATACGCGTTTAACATAAAAATTAACGCGCTAACTTAAATTAAAACAATTATGAACAAACAGTATCGACAGTGATAACAAAATGAGGAAGTAAAGATATTGTAATGATGCCGTGCTTTTTATTTTAATATTCAAATGTTAATTGCGTTTATCATAATAGAATCACATGAAATTAGTTATATTAACAAAAGCTAAGTAGTGGCTTAGCTTTTGTTAATATATTTTATTGCTTTGCTTTTTTTTATTTTTAATAATAATAATAATATAAATTGTTGCTTTTTGTGTTACCAATAGTGAGGTACAAAAAAATTCAGCTGTAAATCTAGTTTTCATAATGTCTTAAATTCACTATTTAAATTACGTTAAAAGTTAAAAAAAATAGCTTTACAAGACTGTTTGTTTTCTTACAGTAAAACGCAAGTTCTAGCGCTTGTTCAGCAAAACAAAAATGTTTGTTCCTTGATATGGTGCAAAGTTGCAACTGTAAAGGTGCGACCAACCGGCTTTGATAAAGTGAATATATTTAATTTTTTCATATTTTTAATTTATAAAATATTAAGCATATATTTAATTTATTCTGAATTATTAAAATTCCTTATTTTGTAATGTAGTTGTTTGTATATAATATTTAAAATGTTGTAACTCATTATTGTAAATAATTTCAGTATACACTTTTGTTTTCTCTTTATGCTTTAATTTTTTTTCACAACATAAATGATTATATTTATTAAGTTGTATAGGTATTTATTAGTTTATATAGTTTATATATTATAGATGAATATCAAAACCACGCTGGATTTGGTATTTTGCTCTTAGTGTTTTAGCAGCTTTTTTAATATTTTATTTATTTTAATATTTATAGCTTATTTAATATTTAAAACGACGTATTTACTAATAATTTATACTATTTGTAAATGCAAACTGCGAACCATTAAAATGCGAACTATGAACCGTCAAATGCGAATTTTTTTGCGAACCATGATCTTGATGATAGTTGATAATGTAGTAGTTTTTCTTACCAATTTTTAGACTAGTCATGACCATAGCGCTCTCTTAGTAAAAGGCCGTCATAAGGAAAATTTAGAGAAAAAAATTAGGGTACAAATGCTCTCAAAAAAAAAAAGTTGAGGTTTGACTTCTCGGTGTAGTTAAAGCGATTTACAAAATATTCAAATACTTTTATTTGGAATTAGCATAATTTTGTCAGCATATTATATCCAAACAAGGTCTTTAAATGCTATAATTTTTTTTTGCTTAAGGTTTTTATAATAATTAAGGTATAAGACCCCTCAAAAAAAAAATTATTAAAAAAAGTTTTTTAACAAAAAAACAATTTTATCTTGAGAAACAACTAGATAAAAGGATTTAAGAAAATAGAAAATAAATTTATTAATTGTCAAGCAAAATGGCCGACATTTAAAAATATTTAAGTTACCCCGGCCAAGCTATCTCAGTAACTGAAAGCATGTAGGTTATGAATTTTTTGCATATGGTTAATAACATATTGATCTACAAACTGAACTAAATTTATTTAAAAAAACTTAGTACTTGACCTATAATGAAATTTTCAAAATGGCGTACTAAAAATATGATTTTTTTGTAACTTGAAACTTCTATAAATCAAAAACTCTTGATTACATTAAAAAACTTTTAGTTCCAATTGTACAACCAGATGCAATAAACATTTGGTGAAAATTTCATACAAATTTAACTTACGGTTAATGAGATAGGATGGCCGGGAGGTCAAAAATTTACATTTTGAGAAAAACTCGTTTGAATATTATATTCATAAATTTTCATAATATTTTCTCTCGTATACTCAATTGAAAAACTTTTATTTATATGAGCATGAACCAGGGTCATAAAGACATCCATCTTGATCATTCTCTGCATCATCCTTTTTTTTTTTGCATCCACGAATAACTTTTCGTCGCTTTTTAGATGTAATCCGATTTTGATATTCTGCAAAAATTAAGCGCTTTTTGTTCATGGTTGAACAGCCTTGGAGAGTATAAATACCAGGAATCATATTCAACTTTTCAAACAAAAGTATGCTTGCTTTTCTTCCAAATTAAAATTTGAAACAGCATCATAAACTCCTAACT
The DNA here is from genome assembly GCF_022113875.1 of Hydra vulgaris. Classification (NCBI taxonomy): domain Eukaryota; kingdom Metazoa; phylum Cnidaria; class Hydrozoa; order Anthoathecata; family Hydridae; genus Hydra; species Hydra vulgaris. Next base: position 1,942,712 of record NC_061157.1, on the reverse strand, counting down.
CCAACTGCGTTAATGAAACATACTTTGTTTTAGGTATGCGCTGCCATATTATTCCATTAAAACTTTCATTCTGGTTTTGGGTTTTACCATGAAGGCATTTTTTTAAGAGTTTTTCTTGAGATAAATCTATATATATAGGCTTTAGATGACTGACAACTGAGAGTGGAAGACCAGCACCTGGCTTGTAGGTAGACGTTAAATTAGCTTTATCCTGTTTATAACGACACCAACTATTGATGCCATCTGGGCAATGAGCATGTCAATTATTTTCAGCTGATGATGCAACATGAAACAATGTTGCAAGTATGACCTTTTTCATACCTTCTAAATCATTGACATTTTGCCTAACAGCAATTCCATAGTAGTTTTGTAGGCGATCAATTATAGCATTTGTTAATTTGCTTTTGCTTTCAAGTCCTTTTACATTTTTTTTCAAAATTCGCAATCTGCTACCAACACGTTTCTGTACATGTACAACACACTCCAACTTACACACTGTTATACCAGGATAAGTATCTTTAACATACGAATAGCTTTTACAATCACCGTCACCATAATACTTTACATACCTCAGTTTATTTTGTGAAATAGAACGGCTAAATATTCTTTGAACACTAGTTACTTCCATTCCAGGAGCAGAGCCACGATAATTTAGTTTACATACATGTGATGATTTCCAAGCTTCAAAGGCATTTGGGTTATTTTCTTTAAGTTTTAGTTTTAAACTACGTGCTTTACATGATCGACTCATTGGTTCACAATCAAGAATTTTACCTGTGTCCATTGATATAGCAGTAACCACTCCATTTAATAAGGAAAATCCACGACGTTGCCAGCTACCATCAACTGATACTGCAGTATCAACAATATTTGAAGAAGATTGACAAATATCTTTAACAACGTCAGACATTGTTTCTTTTGCAACAACTTTAGCACAATCAGAGACATGTTTAATTATTTTGTTGTAATTATTGTAATTAGTCATTGGTGTAGGAATGTTTATTAAAGAAGTAAATTTTTCTAGTCCTGAATAACCTTGACCACATGCACGCATAGAATAAATTATTCTATTATTTACATCAAAATTTTTTTTCCCAGAGCATGTCTTTGAAGTATAAAATTCAATTTTTTTGTTGCAATTAGGGCAGCATATATTCAACATCAAGCTAAAAACTTTTTTTTTAGGAAAACATTCTTCAAGAAATAATCCAGATTGTAAACAATTTTTGCAACATAATTGACTTATTACACCAGATAAAATTTCAATGTCAATAATACGATAACCAACAGTTTTATTATTAATTTGATGTGGTGTTTCAATTTTTTCAACTTTTTTCGAGGATATAGATAAATCTAATGAACTATTATTGAAAATAAGGTCATTTTCAGAACAGGACCTAATGATAAAGTTGAATTGTTTGTCAAATTTTTGGTATACCTATTTCCATGAAATCTTCTGGATTTTTTACTTTGAGTACTTTGTTTAACTCTGCATAATTTACCCATTATTGAAAAAGTTTATTAAATAACACAAAAATAACTAAATAGCTGGCAATTCTTATAAAAAACCCGTTGCTATGCGTGTTGCTAAGCAGATCAAATTTACCCAGTTAAAGGAAACCTTTTATATCTCAAGAACTAAGCCTTATTTTTACAAAATGTTTTCAAATTCGGATTCAGCGATAAATTTCGTGTAAGAAATACACAAATTATTTTTTTTGATTTTTTTAGGAATTTTGAGGGGTCTTATACCTTAAAGAAACTTTTCTTTTTTTTATATAATTTTCAAAACCTTTTTACTACCCGTAAGAGTGTATTTAAAGAACACTATTTTGGAGTCTTTAGATCAATTCCGCTCATCGGCATTAATATGAATTTAGTTAAGATCTTTTGAAAAAGTTCCTTAATTTACTACTGATCCTAGTTTTAATCGGTTCTGACGTATATTAACTATATATAGTTGTCAAAACACAATATTTTTCAATTTTCACAAAAAATACTAAAATTCCGACCAAGAAAGAGCTTAAAATTATAGAAAATTGCCAATAAACGATCAGAACAGATCATCTTGTTAAACTATAATGTTCATTTCACCTAAAAAAATGTATTAATATAAAATCTTATTCAAATTTAGACGAGCGATTGTGATTTTAAGATGATTTTTTTTAAAAGCTACAAACATTTATATTTTATGATACTGCAAAATTTATCATTTTAAGTTTTTTCGTCTTTTCATAATTCGCAGACCAAATCATTTAACGGAAAAATGTCGCAGTCAACAAAATATCATACAGACGCTCTAATTTTTGTGTCTTAACTACACCAAGTTAGGGAAAAAAAGTTCATTGAGACATTAAATATTTATTTTGAAACAAAAAAAAAATTTGCATAAAATTTTATTTTGTTTCAAAATTCTTTATAAGATTTAGATCTAATACTTTTGTTAATTTTTGATAAAAAACAAAATGTACCAAGTAAGTCGTCATTCATTCTGGATCAAACTTTTGTCACAAATAATCCTTCAGCATAAAAGACTCGCTTAGACTCAATACTTATTGGAGGGATAGTCTTCAGTGCATTTAAACAAAAGTTCAAGATTTGCAGTTTTTTTTCCAATAGTTTCATAGACCAACATTTCTTTTGAAATGGCTTTGAATTTGTCGTTTGAATTGTGACGTTGTTTTTCGACCAAATGCTGAATTACTTCTTCGAGTTCATCTTTAACTGAAAATGGATATTTGTTAAGATTTTTATGAGCCTCGCACTTCTTCAATAAATTTATCTGAAGTCGTTGGGAAAAGCTTATATAGCAAATATTTGGCAGTCTTTTAAAGTTTAAAGGCATTTTGAAAATTTCATGTTCTTCAATGTTAGATAAACATTCTGGATAGGAAAGTTATTTTTATAAGTTTACAAGATTGCTCTGCTTTTCCTCTTCAAAACGTTTCGAAATATATATAAATTACTTAAAAACAAAAACACCTTTAAACGAAAAATTATACAAAGATTACAAACATCTACTTGAAAAAACTCGTAAAAACTTGAAACTATTTGGTACTTTTTATTATAATTTTTGTTGTATACTTAGTTGCTAATGTTTTATGTTATATATTATAGCCACTGCATTATTATTTCTCATCTCTTTGAATTTATTACTATTTTACATTAATGTTTACAAGCTATATTTTTTTAAATCATTCTGAATATAACTAAATTGTTTTACACTCCTAATACCGTATTATGCCATCTAAGAATATTCAGTTTGGTTCTCTTTCTGACCTTAAGCTTGACCAAACATTATTGGACAAGAATTCTAATTTACAATATTCTCTTGACACTACATCAAGTCCACGAAATTCAATTTCAGATCTAAATAATCCCCAAGATTAAATTAATTGATTTCTGTAATTGGTTTGGATTTGGGTTTGCAAATGTGATCTAAAAGAAAAAAAAAAAAAAAAAAAAATCCAAAATTTGTGATTTTTGTATATAAAGTGTGGGAGCTGGCGGCGAGCCAAACAATTCTTAGGAGCCGGAGCTGAATTGTAAAAAAAACTTTCTGCTCCACAAGTCTGATCATGATCATGATCATTGTCATCATTATTACCTAAAAAGTTTGATAACCAGTGGATAACAAAGATAACCATGGATTTCAATAAAAAAATTAATTCTAATTCAGATCTTTATATTCATCTCAACGTTGCTTCTTTACCATTCACATTGATGATCTCTGCAGCCTTATTAGCACACTGAATACATTACCTGTGGCAATAGGTATTACTGAGTCAAATTTGTATGTAAATGATACAAATACAACAAGCATATCTATAAATGGTTTTAACATTGAGCATTGCCCCACTGAGGCTAAAAAAGGGGTTGCACTTCTATATCTAAACTCTAATTTAAACTAAATAGTTCGCAACAACCTAAAGATCTTCTCTTCCAAATATCTTAAATCCATTTTTGTTGAAACTTTAAAGCCTCACTTAAAAAATATAATAATTGGTTGCATATATCGACATCCATCTATGACATCTATGACATCTAAACGACATTTATGAATCTAGACGATTTTACTAATAATTATTTAACTCCACTATTAGATAAGTTAAATATTGAAAAAAAAAAGTTTTTTCTTAAGGGGGATTTTAATATGGATATACTAAAATATAATGAATCAAATCCAATATCTAGCTACCTTTACTCGCTTATTTCTTTTTCATTATATCCTGTTATAATTCTACCAACACGCATAACAGCTAAATCACAAACACTTATTGATAACATTTTTATAAACTTCAATTCACCTGACCAAATCTCTGGCAATCTTACTATTTCAACATTTGATCATAAGGTTCAGTTTATCTGCATTCCTAGAAAAACTAACCACCCTAAAAAAAGTATATCTTACCGGCGATGCTTCAAGACCTTTAACAAAAATATATTTATTGAAGATGTTTCCAACATTAACTAGGATCTCTATATTAAAAAAGATGATGATGTAAATCAATCTATCAGTTTTCTTTTAAAGACATTTGAAAACCTATTAGATCAGCATGCTCGTTACAAAAAACTAACTAAGCAGCAAATTAAACTCAAATCAAAACCATAGAACACTAATAGTGTAATAGTGAATACTTAAATCTATTTCCATTAAAAACAGACTATATAAAAAATGCACAAAATGTAAAGATATAAGTACTAAATATAAACTGTTTTCTAAATTTAAATTTTATAGAAACAGAATCAGCAATCTACTAAAAATTTGTAAAAAATTCTATTACTCAACCTATTTTAGTAAAAACTTAAACAATATAAAAAATACTTTGAAAGGGATAAAAGAAATCATTAACATAAAACCTTCCTCCTATAGTTCAACTCTCAAACTTAAATTGAAAGAAAATATTATCACAGATCAAACCACTGTATTGAATATGTTAAATAACTTTTTTGTTACTATCCAAAACAAACTTCAAAACGAAATCATATTTTCAACATCCAAGTTTACTGACTATATCAACTCTCCAAATTTTTTTTTTTTTAACATGTTTATTTTACAACTTTAAAGTATTTACAATTGGCCAATCACCAATTGGCGAATAAAGATATACAAATATAAATATCGTAAACATAAAGTTC
>NC_061157.1:1925073-1932573 GCF_022113875.1 Hydra vulgaris | reverse complement strand
AGTTTTCAAAAATATTGGAATTCTTTATAAGGCCAGAATTTATATAAATAAAAAAGTTTTACCTCAACTTTATTATGCATTCATTCATAACTATATGAATTATGCAAATATTGCTTGGGCAAGCACTGAAAAAAGTTACAATCTCTCTATCGCCGTCAGAAACATGCTATACGTGTAATTAATTTTGCTGATCGCTTTTCTCACTCTAAACAACTTTTTTCTGAAATGAGAATACTTAATATTTACGAACTTAATATTTTTAATATTTCATGTTTTGTATATACGTAAAAACAATCTTTCTCCTGCCGTTTTTAATGATTTAATTACCTTGAAACTTACCAATAAATACTCTCTAAGAAATAACAACCCTCTTTATGAGCCTTTTTGTCGAACAAGTTTTTACCAATTTTGCATTGATTATTGTGCACCCCATTTTTGGAATAAAATTGTTTTGCCTAATGTTAATTTTGATCTACCTACTTGTTTTCATCTTTTTAAAGTTAAGCTAAAAAATCTTTTCCCGTATTATCAGAATTTGACAATAATATTTATATTATGGAAATATTTAATAAGTTTTATTACCTATACTTCAAAGTGATATATGTATGTATATTTTATTTTTATTTTGTTGTACTTTTAGTTACTTTATAACCTAATATTTTGTTTACACTAGTATAAGATTCTGACGATAAGATCTTATTGATTTCCTTTCAGATACCTAGTTTTTCAAATGTTAGTAGTATTTGCGCACATTATAAATTGTATTAGTTTTTTTTTATTTACTCTCATTATATTGTAAAAACTAACAAATGTAAACTGAAATATTTAAAAAAAAATAGTACTCTTTATTGCTATGCAAAAAGTTGAATCTTGTTGTTTCATTCTATTTACAAGAAACTTTAAAACTCCCTCTGCAGTAAGAAGAGTTGCATCCTGTTGGCAAAGGGCTTTTGCTGCCAATTTGACTGATTCAAGAGCAACAACAATATCGTATAAAATGAAAAGACTCTAATAGTTAAACTATGCGTGGCCTGGGCATTTACATTCGTAAAAATTCACCCATTTTGTTTTGCATTCAGCCATTCAAACTAGTTTTGAATCCACAGATTATTCTTTTATGTAATTTCGTTTGGCACCAATTTACTCTATCGCCTTCCTTTTCTTTCTATATCGCTCTACTTCATCTCAAGACTACAATCTTTTTGATGTTATTTCTGATCAAATTCACCAAGCCCTTTCTCTTTATGCTTCAGCCTATATCGTTGTTATTAGTAACTTTATAGCTCATTACACAGAATGGCTCGGTTCTTGTGTCAGTGGCTCTGCAGGTGTTAAAGCTTACATTCCTTTCTCAATCTCTAACACAAATAGTCAACTTTAGGACTCATTTCCGTGATTTTCTTTGCTATGGCTTTTGTGTAAAAATCTTTGGTTTTTCTGCTAAAAAATGTGCCTCTTATTTAGCATCTTGTGCATGGAATCTTTCATTCCCTCTCAAAAATTTCAAGTCAAGCCTCACTCTTCTACGTGGCTTTTCTTGCATTGTGCTACTGTAATTTCCAATTGTAACCTTTACTTTCATATATCATATCGCCAAAACAATTCTCCAGAAAACATACTTGTTTACTATTGCTAGAAATCATTGTAAAAAGGTTTTGTCTAATGCCTAAGCCTGCTATTATCATGTGACAAAAACTTGTACTTCATCTCAAGAATTAGGGAGAAGAGGCTTCTTGAGAATCTTTAACAGTGTCTATAATAAGGGCAAATCTGTTATTCCACCTCTCTTGCGTGGTTCGGATTTTGTTATTTCAACTAAATACAAAGAATTTGTTAGAACTTTTCATCAATCTCATCTCTTGATTCCACTAATCACATCCTACATAATATAGCCGACAAATAGGTTGATTCATTGCTTGACATTCGTATCACTCCAGTTTATATATCTAAAGTGATTTCCTGCTTAGACTCTTCTATAACTTGTGGTCCGGACAACATACCTGTTACCCAAAAGAAAAAAGACGTCGAAAAGACGTCTTTAAAAGTCTTATTTACGATGTCTTTAAGACGTCTTTTTTTAATCGATTATGCGAATCTAAAAGACATCTTTTTTCAACATCGAAATGACGTCTTTTTTTATCTAAATCTTGTCATGAAAAGACATAAAAAATGCGTCTTTAAAAGGCTTTTTTTATTAATTATGCACTTTTAAAATTGTGTTTTTCTCGGGGTTGGAACGTTATTATTGTCATCTTTTTCAGTATACTTTTTCAGTATACTATAGTATCCTATACACTATAGTATTCCTACTTTTCATATATGACGAGCTGTTTTTATCAAATGAAAATGATAATAGCTCTTCATACAAAGTATTACAATAAGTTCTTTTCGATGCCGAGAAAAAAACCTCTTCTAGATATCAATATAAAAGAGGAAGCATTTTCTACATCTTTTATATTTTTAAACATAAGAGAATAATTTATAAATAAAACAACAATATTGTTCAACAAAATATTTTTTCATCTTTCTCTTTCTTTTCTGTCTCTTGGCGTTGTTAAATAAAATTAACTATTTCACGTCGAGAAATCCTTTCATACGAGCTGGTTACGACTTCTAAAAAACAAGTAAACATAAAAAACAGTCTATTTCTTGAATGTAATACAAAAAAGCAAATGGCTGAGTGAAACACATTAGACTTACCGACTATTAATTCAAAAAGGGCTAATCTTTTTAATCCTCTCATGTTTCCAGCGCGGTCTTTTCTTTTTGAACCCACTAGGTTAGATTAATACAGGAGTAAACAGTCTAAAAATATATAAAAATGAGTGTGCTATAGAAATTTACGACCATCAAAATGACTGTACAACGAAATATTTTATTATGTAGTACTTAAAACTAGCTAAAAATTTACACCTCTCAGATTTGCTTTTTATGAAAGCCAAGTTATTGAAAACAGCTATTGATATTTTTCTCTCTTCTAAGACGTGACTTTTTAATTGAATTTCACTGAAAATAAGTGTTGTAGACTCATAACAATTTAGAAATCCATTATTTACTAAAGACTATCAAAACAAAAAGATAATTCAGTTTATACACCTTGAGAGTTGTTATTCATATTTAAACTGGATAAAAGTATTAATTAAAACTCTATTTTAGCCTGAAACATAATGATGCTTTACTTAACAACATAAAATTATAAGAACTGGCGATATCATTAGCAACACAGATGAAATACACATAAACAAAAATGAAGACTAGAAAGCTGCAATGATGTTTAGATATTCAATGTAAATTTACCTTGTTTATATTTTTCTGGAAAAAAAACAACAACAAAAAAACAACAAAATTATTCAGATCATTTAAAAATATAATAAAAAAAAATTGTAAGACTACTGAACGCTTCTTCTTTTCTATCATTCGTTTCACTGGCACTTGAACAAGTATATTTACATGTTCACTTGAACACTTAAACAAGTATATTAATAGGAAGAAGCAAAAATGGACTTGAACAAGTATATTTACATGTTCACTTGAACACTTGAACAAGTATATTAATAGGAAGAAGCAAAAATGGACTTGAACAAGTATATTTACATGTTCACTTGAACACTTGAACAAGTATATTAATAGGAAGAAGCAAAAATGGACTTGAACAAGTATATTTACATGTTCACTTGAACACTTGAACAAGTATATTAATAGGAAGAAGCAAAAATGGACTTGAACAAGTGTATTTACATGTTCACTTGAACACTTGAACAAGTATATTAATAGGAAGAAGCAAAAATGGACTTGAACAAGTATATTTACATGTTCACTTGAACACTTGAACAAGTATATTAATAGGAAGAAGCAAAAATGGACTTGAACAAGTATATTTACATGTTCACTTGAACACTTGAACAAGTATATTAATAGGAAGAAGCAAAAATGGACTTGAACAAGTATATTTACATGTTCACTTGAACACTTGAACAAGTATATTAATAGGAAGAAGCAAAAATGGACTTGAACAAGTATATTTACATGTTCACTTGAACACTTGAACAAGTATATTAATAGGAAGAAGCAAAAATGGACTTGAACAAGTATATTTACATGTTCACTTGAACACTTGAACAAGTATATTAATAGGAAGAAGCAAAAATGGACTTGAACAAGTATATTTACATGTTCACTTGAACACTTGAACAAGTATATTAATAGGAAGAAGCAAAAATGGACTTGAACAAGTATATTTACATGTTCACTTGAACACTTGAACAAGTATATTAATAGGAAGAAGCAAAAATGGGACTTGAACAAGTGTATTTACATGTTCACTTGAACACTTGAACAAGTATATTAATAGGAAGAAGCAAAAATGGACTTGAACAAGTATATTTACATGTTCACTTGAACACTTGAACAAGTATATTAATAGGAAGAAGCAAAAATGGACTTGAACAAGTATATTTACATGTTCACTTGAACACTTGAACAAGTATATTAATAGGAAGAAGCAAAAATGGACTTGAACAAGTGTATTTACATGTTCACTTGAACACTTGAACAAGTATATTAATAGGAAGAAGCAAAAATGGACTTGAACAAGTATATTTACATGTTCACTTGAACACTTGAACAAGTATATTAATAGGAAGAAGCAAAAATGGACTTGAACAAGTATATTTACATGTTCACTTGAACACTTGAACAAGTATATTAATAGGAAGAAGCAAAAATGGACTTGAACAAGTATATTTACATGTTCACTTGAACACTTGAACAAGTATATTAATAGGAAGAAGCAAAAATGGACTTGAACAAGTATATTTACATGTTCACTTGAACACTTGAACAAGTATATTAATAGGAAGAAGCAAAAATGGACTTGAACAAGTATATTTACATGTTCACTTGAACACTTGAACAAGTATATTAATAGGAAGAAGCAAAAATGGACTTGAACAAGTATATTTACATGTTCACTTGAACACTTGAAACAAGTATATTAATAGGAAGAAGCAAAAATGGACTTGAACAAGTATATTTACATGTTCACTTGAACACTTTGAACAAGTATATTAATAGGAAGAAGCAAAAATGGACTTGAACAAGTGTATTTACATGTTCACTTGAACACTTGAACAAGTATATTAATAGGAAGAAGCAAAAATGGACTTGAACAAGTATATTTACATGTTCACATTGAACACTTGAACAAGTATATTAATAGGAAGAAGCAAAAATGGACTTGAACAAGTATATTTACATGTTCACTTGAACACTTGAACAAGTATATTAATAGGAAGAAGCAAAAATGGACTTGAACAAGTATATTTACATGTTCACTTGAACACTTGAACAAGTATATTAATAGGAAGAAGCAAAAATGGACTTGAACAAGTATATTTACATGTTCACTTGAACACTTGAACAAGTATATTAATAGGAAGAAGCAAAAATGGACTTGAACAAGTATATTTACATGTTCACTTTGAACACTTGAACAAGTATATTAATAGGAAGAAGCAAAAATGGACTTGAACAAGTATATTTACATGTTCACTTGAACACTTGAACAAGTATATTAATAGGAAGAAGCAAAAATGGACTTGAACAAGTATATTTACATGTTCACTTGAACACTTGAACAAGTATATTAATAGGAAGAAGCAAAAATGGACTTGAACAAGTATATTTACATGTTCACTTGAACACTTGAACAAGTATATTAATAGGAAGAAGCAAAAATGGACTTGAACAAGTGTATTTACATGTTCACTTGAACACTTGAACAAGTATATTAATAGGAAGAAGCAAAAATGGACTTGAACAAGTATATTTACATGTTCACTTGAACACTTGAACAAGTATATTAATAGGAAGAAGCAAAAATGGACTTGAACAAGTATATTTACATGTTCACTTGAACACTTGAACAAGTATATTAATAGGAAGAAGCAAAAATGGACTTGAACAAGTATATTTACATGTTCACTTGAAACACTTGAACAAGTATATTAATAGGAAGAAGCAAAAATGGACTTGAACAAGTATATTTACATGTTCACTTGAACACTTGAACAAGTATATTAATAGGAAGAAGCAAAAATGGACTTGAACAAGTGTATTTACATGTTCACTTGAACACTTGAACAAGTATATTAATAGGAAGAAGCAAAAATGGACTTGAACAAGTATATTTACATGTTCACTTGAACACTTGAACAAGTATATTAATAGGAAGAAGCAAAAATGGACTTGAACAAGTATATTTACATGTTCACTTGAACACTTGAACAAGTATATTAATAGGAAGAAGCAAAAATGGACTTGAACAAGTGTATTTACATGTTCACTTGAACACTTGAACAAGTATATTAATAGGAAGAAGCAAAAATGGACTTGAACAAGTATATTTACATGTTCACTTGAACACTTGAACAAGTATATTAATAGGAAGAAGCAAAAATGGACTTGAACAAGATATATTTACATGTTCACTTGAACACTTGAACAAGTATATTAATAGGAAGAAGCAAAAATGGACTTGAACAAGTATACTTTACATGTTCACTTGAACACTTGAACAAGTATATTAATAGGAAGAAGCAAAAATGAACTTGAACAAGTATATTTACATGTTCACTTGAACACTTGAACAAGTATATTAATAGGAAGAAGCAAAAATGGACTTGAACAAGTATATTTACATGTTCACTTGAACACTTGAACAAGTATAATTAATAGGAAGAAGCAAAAATGGACTTGAACAAGTATATTTACATGTTCACCTTGAACACTTGAACAAGTATATTAATAGGAAGAAGCAAAAATGGACTTGAACAAGTATATTTACATGTTCACTTGAACACTTGAACAAGTATATTAATAGGAAGAAGCAAAAATGGACTTGAACAAGTATATTTACATGTTCACTTGAACACTTGAACAAGTATATTAATAGGAAGAAGCAAAAATGGACTTGAACAAGTATATTTACATGTTCACTTGAACACTTGAACAAGTATATTAATAGGAAGAAGCAAAAATGGACTTGAACAAGTGTATTTACATGTTCACTTGAACACTTGAACAAGTATATTAATAGGAAGAAGCAAAAATGGACTTGAACAAGTATATTTACATGTTCACTTGAACACTTGAACAAGTATATTAATAGGAAGAAGCAAAAATGGACTTGAACAAGTATATTTACATGTTCACTTGAACACTTGAACAAGTATATTAATAGGAAGAAGCAAAAATGGACTTGAACAAGTATATTTACATGTTCACTTGAACACTTGAACAAGTATATTAATAGGAAGAAGCAAAAATGGACTTGAACAAGTATATTTACATGTTCACTTGAACACTTGAACAAGTATATTAATAGGAAGAAGCAAAAATGGACTTGAACAAGTGTATTTACATGTTCACTTGAACACTTGAACAAGTATATTAATAGGAAGAAGCAAAAATGGACTTGAACAAGTATATTTACATGTTCAC